>PVLC010032133.1:0-18365 GCA_004027655.1 Graphiurus murinus | reverse complement strand
TTTGTCAGTATTTACCCCCTCAGAGAATTTTTAAAATGTACTTAAATATCAGCCAAATCTACTGTTTTAACAATTGTATACGTGGAACAATAACCTTCCTATTTGCAGGTACTCAAAGCCATCCCAAACTGGTATTTTCTTTTTCTTTTTTTTTTGCGGTACTGGGGATTGAACTCAGAGGCATTCTACCTCCGAGCTACACCCCCAGCCCTATTTTTTATTCTTTATTTTGAAACCGAGCCTCACTAAGTTGCGGAGTGCCTCACTAGGTAGCTGAGGCTGGCCGCGAACCCGGATCCTCCGGTCTCAGCCTCCCGAATGCTGGGATTACAAGTGTGCGCCACCACGCCCGGCTTGCTTTTTTTTTTTTTTAATGGTACTGGGGATTGAACCCAGGGGCATTCTACCTCCGAGTTACACCCCAGCCCGATTTATTTATTTATTTATTTATTTTGCGGTACTGGAGATTGGACTCAGGGGCATTCTACCTCCCAGCTACACCCCCAGTCCTATTTTTTATTCTTTACTTTGAAACCGGGTCTCACTAAGTTGCGAAGTGCCTCACTAGGTAGCTGAGGCTGGCCGCGAACCCCCATCCTCCGGTCTCAGCCTCCCAAATGCTGGTATTACAAGCGTGCACCACCACGCCTGGCTTATTCTTTATTTTTGAAACAGGGTCTCACTAAGTTGCTGAGGCTGGCCGAGAACCCAGATCCTCCGGTCTCAGCCTCCCAAGTACTGGGATTACAAGCATGTGCCACCACGCCCATCTGTTCTGCATTTTTGAAACAGGGTCTCACTAAGTTGCAGAGAGCCTCACTAAGTTGCTGAGGCTGGCCGAGAACCCGGATCCTCCAGTCTCAGCCTCTCAAGTACTGGGATTACAAGCATGTGCCACCACGCCCATCTGTTCTGCATTTTTGAAACAGGGTCTCACTAAGGTGCGGAGGGCCTTGCTAAGTAGCTGAGGCTGGCTGCAAACCTGCGATCCTCCTGTCTCAGCCTCCCAAGTACTGGGATGACAAGTATGTGCCACCACACCCAGCTTTTATGGCCTTAAATTCTGAATTGACTTAGGTCTTCACCATCCAGTCATTAGGAAATTCTGAGCTTCATTTCCAGTGTGAGCCTTTAATTCAGAAGGGCAGCAGTGAAATAATATGAAGTGGCCCCTCATCCGTCTACACCAGAAATAACCTGCAGCTACGCTGGCAGCATGCGATTCTGATGCTTAGAGACGGGAGCTGTCAGAGTCGTTGCCTTCCTGGTTCCTCATGAATGTGTTTGTCCTCACCCCAATACTGAATTAGCTCAGGCACATCCGGTGTCAAATAATGTATGAAAATGTCATCTTCAGTCTTAAAATAGTCTCTAGTGGACTTGGAGAATAAGTAAAACAACTCTTGATGAAGCTCACGCTCTGGGATCTGTGGAGTGAATTTTTCTAGCATTTTTTGAATATCATATTGTTTCTTCTTTCTTTACAAGTAAATCAAGACAGCACGTTTATTTTCTTTCTTTTTTTTTTTTCTTTTTGCAGTACTGGGGGTTGAACTCAGGTGCGTTCTACCTTCAAGCTATACCCCCAGCCCTATTTTGTATTCTTTAGTTTGAAACAGGGTCTCACTAAGTTGCGGAGGGCCTCACTAGGTAGCTGAGGCTGGCCACGAAACCAGATCCTCCGGTCTCAGCCTCCCAAATGCTGGGATTACAAGCTTGCACCACCATGCCCAGCTAGCACATTTATTTTCTTAAAGCAAACGATACCCCATCACAACCCAAAACAGTTAGTCTCTTCTGCCTGGTTCTGGATTATGAAATTAGGGACTTGGATGCAAGCTCATTTGTTGATGGTCAGCTATAGGCCAAGCCCACACTAATTAATTAATTAATTCTCAAGTCAGCCCCACAAAGGAGGCATTGCCACCCCCACTTTGTTAGGTGAAGAACCAAGGCTTAGAAAAATAAAATTTGCCTCAGATTTTATGACTAGTCAATGGTAGAGATATGATTCAAATTGAGAGCTACCCTTTTTTTTTTCTTTTTGGTTCTATGGATTGAACCCAGAGATATTCTACCTTCAACATATACACCCAGCCCTCTTTAAAAAAAAAAAAAAAATTTAAAACAGGGTCTCAGAGTTGCTGAGGCTGGCCTCAAACCTATGATCCTCCCGTCTCAGCCTCCCAAGTATGGGGTTATAGGTGTGTGCCACCACGCCGGCTGAGAGCTACCACATTCTTTTTACCTTACCAAACTCAGAGAAGCAGTTATTGGCACCAAGCCCTAGCTGAGCACTGGGCCAGGCCGCAGCACATCAGCAGAAGGCTCAGAGACCAATCTGCTGCAGCCATTGGCTGAGGTGTGCAGAGCTGAGATTTAGAGCAAGGAAAAGCACGAGGTCCCAGTATGCCTCGTTCCCCTCAATAACACTTACCCCTTTCATTTTATGTATGCTCTGGTCACTTGTTTTGACATGGAAAATATTCTTTGAAATCTTAATCAAAATCAGTAACAGCTGATGAATGCCCTTTTGAGGTTTTTACCTTTGCACTTTTGCATTCTGTGCCAGCAAACTCGAGTTGTGTTAGTCAGCTCTTTGTGGACGTGACCAAAATTCCCGACAACAGCAACCTAGAGGAGGAAAGATTTCTTGGTTTCTGTTGGCGCAGGGTTTCATGATTCAGTCCACGGCTGGCTGGCTCCATTACTGTGGGCATGAGGTGAGGCGGATCATCATGGCAGAAGGGCATGGGGAGGAAAGCTGCTCAGCTCATGGCAGCCAGGAAGCAGAGAGAGAGAGAGAGAGAGAAGGGGAGGTGCTGGGAAGGGAGAAGATAAGTCCTTCTAGAACATTCCCCAGTGGCTTCCTTCTCCAGCTAGCCACTCAGCCACCAGTGGAAGAATGCTCTGATGGGGTCAGAGCCCTTGTGACCCAGTCCCTGCCCCCAAGCCCCACCTCTGGACACTGCAGCCTTGTCTCAGCCCATGAGCCTTGGGGGGCCGGGCAGACCCAAATTATAGCATCATCCAGTGCAATCGAGTCGCCTTCTATTCCGGCCAGGAAGCACCTACACTTTGACTCTGCGTTTATCCATGCTCTCGAAGTCACTGACGTCCCTTCGCCTAGACCCTGAGAAACTGACCAACGGAGCCAATCCCCCAAAGCTGTGTGCTCAGCCAGATGTACGGCTGCATAGGATTCTTGCACAGGCAGTCAACGGCGCCTTTCCTCCTTGTCATGAAGGATGTCCTGCGCCGCCATCCTCGCTACATCTTTAGTTATTTCCAGGTTTTCTTGGCTCGTCGGGTAACACAGTTATATTTTTCTATGGCCGTGATAAACGCTAATGTGCTTTTAATTTTCTAAACTTTCCAATGAAGCGCCATATTGTCCTACTCAGATTTCAAGTTTTGAAAGAATTAGATTTGAGTTTCCAGTCCTTACTGAATAGCTTATTCAGTGGTTAAATTTAAAAAAAAAAAAATTCTAGGGTTTAAAAAGTCTGTCATCGTTGGCCATATTGCTGTTAATCAGACTTGTAAAGTTAGGTTTGTCTGACTGCGACCATGTTCCAGAGGAATAAGCAGATGGGTTTTCACCAGATTCGGGTAGTGTATTTCAGATGGTCTGGCTTGAGCTTGAGGCTCTGTGGGAGCGTGCCAGTGGTTCATTGAGCTCTTCCCAAGAGCTGGCACTGCTGTGCCCCTGCTTTAGGTGTCATTAACACACTTAGTCTTTACAACTCTGTGAGGTAGGCGCTGGTGTGAGCCCCGCTCTGTGGATGAGGAAACAGAGGTACGGGCTGCTTCATGGGTGTGTGACCCAAGCAAGCTCACAGGTCCCTGTGCAAAAAGGACCCCACTCCTGATGGAGCAGTCTGGTTTTTGTTGTTGTTGGTTGGTTTTGTTTTGTTTTGTTTTATGTGGTACTGGGGATGGAAACCCCCAGGGTCATTCTACCTCAGAGCTACACCTCCAGCCCTATTTTATTCTTTTATTTTGAAACAGGGTCTCACTGAGTAGCAGAAGGCCTCACTAAATTGCTGGGGCTGGCCACAAACTTGCGATCCTCCTGTCTCAGTCTCCCAAGTACTGGGATTACAAGCGTGCGCCACCACGCCCAGCTCAGCCTGTTGGTATCATCGGAAAATTCCTGACCTCTGAACAACGGCCACTTTCCACTGTCTGTCTTCATCCATCTTCTGCTACAGAAGAATACATGCCGCTGGGTCATTTATAAAGAACAGATTTATTTCTGCAGTTCTGGGAAGTCCAAAGCATGGTGCCAGCGTCTGGTGAGGGCCCTCCTGATTTATTTCTACAGCTCTGGGAAGTCTAAGAACATGGTGCCGGCATCTGGTGAGGGCCTTCTTGATTTATTTCTACAGCTCTGGGAAGTCCAAAGCATGGTGGCAGTGTCTGGTGAGGGCCCTCTCGTTCCATTGAAACATGGTGGGGGCAAAAAAAAAAAAAAAAAGACTGAATTCAACAATAACACCAACATTTGCTGCGCCCCTACGGTCCTCCTCCTCTCCCTCCTCCTCCTCCTCCTCTCCCTCCTCCTCCTCCTCCTCTTCCTCCCATTTGTCTCAATGGACTATCTCTGGCTTTCTCTCCTGTCAGGCTGAGAACAGTGGAAGTTTAGGAGAAAAATGATAAGGCCCAGCAATCTGTCCCTTCACAGGACAGATACCACAGGTAAATTCCTTTTTCCTTCAACTCAAGATAATCCTGGCTTAGCTGCGTGTTCTAGAGGGGAGGGGATCCCAGTGATGAGCTGACAAGACGAGGTGCAGAGGTCAGCAGCGAGTCCCGCCCTCCCTACTTAATATCACACAGGTGTTTCCCTAGCAACAAGGTTAACCGGGGAAAGGCCCTCCCTCCCCTTGGCCCATGGGGTATCACTATTGACTCTTTCAAAATGATTGGTTCATTTGGTTTGTCCAAAAAAAAAAAAAAAAAAAACAGATAAAGAAGCTGGGTACAATGCCAGGCCTGATGGCGTATGCTTGTAATCCCAGTACTTGGGAGGCTGAGACGGGAGGATCCAGGTTCTCGGCCAGCCTCTGCTACCTAGTGAGGCCCTCCGCAACTTAGTGAGACCCTGTTTCAAAATAAAGAATAAAAAAACAGGACTAGGAGTATAGCTCAGAGATAGAACGCCCCTGGGTTCCATCACCAGTACCGCAAAAAAAAAAAAAGAAAATCTGGGTGCGGTGGCACATGCCTGTAATCCAGACTAAGACAGGAGGATCCTGTCTCAGCAACTTAGAAAGACCCTAGCAACCTAGCAAGACCCTGTTTCAAAACAAAATAAAATAGGGCTGGGATATAGCTCAGAGGTAGAACGTTCCTGGGTTCGATCCCCAGTACCAAAAAAGAAAAAAAACAGATAAAGGAAACCTCAATATTTATGAAACACAAATAAGTTCTTCTCACTTTGAAAACACAGTGGTGTTTAAAATAATAATGATAAAATAACAATTTTCAAACGGGTAAGACTTTATCATAAGGAAAGCACTTGTCAACTTAACTTGGTGTCTCTGTAGGAATAGAAATTGGACAGATTTCTGACATCCAGGGTATGAAAGGCTGTGGCAGATTGCACTCAACCTGTAGCTAGAAGGGCAGCAAGTCCGGAAGATTACAAAAAGAATTTCCCAACCACTTCTGCCGGCCTATCTACTGCATCTTCCGAACCCGATTAGGATCTTGCTAGCTGGAGGTTCTATGGGGTGTCCAGTGGGAGCAACTGCTCATGCATGCTTTGTTAATCATCCAGAACTCACCTTAAAAGGGCAGTTTTTATCCTGTTTTCAAGGCGATTCAAGCTACATGAGTCAACCCTCGAATAGCTCAAAATGTGTTGCACAAGCCAGGTGTGGTGGAGCATGACTATCATCCCAGTACTTGGGAGGCTGAGACAGGAGGGTTTCAGGGTTGAGGACAGCCTCAGCAAGTGGTAAGATTCTCATCAGCCTAGGGAGACACTGTTTCAAAATAAAAATTAAAAAATAGGGTTGGAAGTGGAGGTCATTGGAGGTGGAATGACCCTGGGTTGAATCCCCAGTACCACCAAAAAAAAAAAAAAAAAAAAAGTGTTGTGCACATTTTTATATGTTGAGCCAGGCATGATGATACATACTTGTAATCCCCATACTTGGGAGGCTGAGACAAGAGGATTGCAGGTTAGAGGCCAGCTTCAGCAACTTAGTGAGACTGTCAGAAAGAATACCCCTGGGTTCAATCCCCAGTACCGAAACAAAAACAAAAACAAAAAACCATTAATAAGAACAAAATAAAAATGAAGTGTGTGTGTGTGTGTGTGTGTGTGTGTGTGTGTGTGTGTATTTGTTTAGGGAAAACGCTATCTTTTAACAAATTTTACAGTAATTTCTTTTTTTATACTGGGGCTTAACCCTAGGGGCGTTCTGCCTCTAAGGTACACCCCCAGCCCTATTTCATTTTTTTTTATTTTGAAGCAGGGTCCCACTGAGTTGCTGAGAGCCTCACTAAATTGCTGAGGCTGACCTCCAACCTGCTTCCTGTCTCAGCCTCCCAAGTACTGGGATTAAAGGCGTACACCACCACAGCTTTCATAGAAATTTCTTCACACTGGAAAACTATTAATGATAAAGGAAACTGGACTTCTTGGTTTTTAAAAGGTAGTAAAAGTTTGGATTGTAGCTTTGCAGGGGTCTGTTATGGTTAAGATTTTCTCATGTAATGAAGAGACTTTCTCAATGAAAAAGGGGGGGAGGGGAATCCCTACCTAACACAATTGAGGCGCATGGGATCCGGAGGAAGGGGAACGGGGGTTCCTGTCACTTTTACTAGCGGGTGAGTTGTTTTGAGCTCTGGGTTCTCTGTTGCGCAGGCAGCAGTGCTCAGGTGGGTGGTCTCGGGCCCCTTCATACTGCTAGTCACTGAGACCAAAGGCTCTAACTGGTATGGGTTCTACCTGCTGGCGTTTACCATGTTAGAAGTTAAAACCAAAGCCAGGCGTGGTGGCGCACGCTTGTAATCCCAGCATTTGGGAGGCTGAGACCAGAGGATCCGGGTTCGAGGCCAGCCTCAGCTACCTAGTGAGGCACTCCGCAACTTAGTGAGACCCTGTTTCAAAATAAAGAATAAAAAAATAGGATTGAGGGCGTAGCTCGGAGGTAGAATGCCTCTGAGTTCAATCTCCAGTACCAAAAAAAAAAAGTTAAAACCGAGAAATTCATATGAAAAGATCAATAATAAACACATTACCTATTATCATAAATGTGTTTTTATGAAAAACAGGTTTAAAAACAAAAAACAGTGAGAAGAGTGGCAGTATTTGGCATTACTGCAGATCTTTTTAAGGTCTGGGTTAGAAGAATCCAGTAACTCCCGTATCTGCTTCTGCGTTCTGTTGCCGTGTGGTAATGTGGTCAAAGCACAGGAGCAAATCCAACCCCACGGGGAGGAAGCTGGAAAAGGAGGTGTTTTTACTGATAACTGAAAATCTGCAGATAACTGTGGCTAGTCCTGACAAGTAGTAGCTTTGTTTCTGGTTTTGTTTTTGTTTTTGCAGTACTGGGGATTGAACCCAGGGGCATTCCACCTCCAAGCCATTCTACCCCCAAATCCATTTTGTTCTTTATTTTGAAACAGGGTCTCACTAAGTTGCGGAGGGCCTCACTAAGAGGCTGGCCGCCAACCTGCGATCCTCCTGTCTCAGCCTCCCAAGTACTGGGATTATAAGCAGGCATGGGTTTTTTGTTATTGTTGAACTGACAAATAGTTGAATATACTTATTAGGTAGGATGCGAAACTATGATATAGATCATAGATTTATGAAAATATATATTATAGAATCATTAAATCCAACTAATTAGCATATCTGTCACCTCAGATATTTATTTCTTTTTCTTCTTTTTTTTTTTTTTTGTGTGTGTGTGTGTGTGTGTTTACTGGGGATTGAACCCAGGAGAATTCTACCTCTGAGCTACACACCCAGCCCTATTTTTTATTTTGAAACACAGTCTCACTAAGTTGCTGAGGCTGTCCTTGAACCTGTGATCCTCCCGTCTCAGCCTCCCAAGTACTGGGATTCTAGGCCTATGCCACTGCCCTCTCTGTGGTCCCACCTTAACATGCAAACCGTTCCCACTGGGCCTGGCTCTCTCAACTTCTCAGTTCCCAACAGGAAGGTAACAAACTCTTACCATTGTCTTTTAATATTTTGTATTTGTTACCATGATTCTTTGCCACTCCTGTGTGTGTGTGTGTGTGTGTGTGTGTGTGTGCACTCGCGCACGCGCGCACATGAATTCCCCCAGGTAGATAGGATTATCTACCTGCATGTACTTTTTAAAAGCACCAACCACCCAGGCGTGGTGGCACATACTTGTAACCCCAGTACTTGGGAGGCTTAAACAGAAGGATCCCAGGTTCATGGCCAGCCTCAGCTACTTCATGAGGTCCTCTGCAACTTAGTCAGACCCTGTTTCAAAATAAAGAATAAAAAATAGGAGCCGGGTGTGGTGGCGCACGCTTGTAATCCCAGCATTCGGGAGGCTGAGACCGGAGGATCTGGGTTCTCGGCCAGCCTCAACTACCTAGTGAGGCACTCTGAAACTTAGTGAGACCCGGTTTCAAAATAAAGAATAAAAAATAGGGCTGGGGGTGTAGCTTGGAGGTAGAATGCCCCTGAGTTCAATCCCCAGTAACGCAAAAAAAAAAAAAAAAAAAATAGGGCTGGGGGTGTAGCTCGGAGGTAGAATGCCTCTGGGTTCCATCCCCAGTACCGCAAAAATAAATAAATAAATAAAAATTAAAAAATAAAAGCACTGATCAGTGTGGCAAGGGAGTGACAGACTAAGTTTTCACTGTATTATTTGCAACTTAAGTGAGTTTAAATCATTCTTTCCCTCGGTCCTAACTCAATGTTTACACATGCTGGCCATTTCTGTTCTGCAGAAAGGAAACGAGCATGTTTAGCGACAAACTGAACGCTTCCTGTAACTCATGCCCTACACATATGACTGAATTCCTCCACCCGGGGCCTCAACAGACACCCGATCCATTTCTTTATTGTGTAGTCTGTGATCATAAAAAGGGAAAAATAAAGCCGGGTATGGTGGCTCACCTGGGAGGCTGAGACAGGAGGATCGTGGTTTTGAGGCCAGCCTCAGCAACATAGTGAGGCCCTCAGCAACTTAGGGAGAACCTGTTTCCAAAAAAAACAAAAAAAGGAAAGGGCTAGGGGTATCGCTCAGAGGCAGAATGCCCCTGAGGTTCAATCTCCAGTACCACACACAAAAGAAAAAGAAAAATATCTTGATCTAGTACTAAAAGACAGACAGACAGTGTGTATATATGTGTGTGTGTGTGTGTGTGTGTGTATATGCATTTACCTATATATGTATGGATATATAAGAGTGGTGTCTTGACAACTTGCTCTTTCTCTTACTTGCTGTGGGTGGTTTCAGTACCAGACGTGGAATCCAGGGCCGTGAGCGTGCTGGGCAGCGGGCACTCTACCACTGAGCCCCAGCCCAGCCCCTGGTTCTCCGTGTCTAGACAGGGTCTCTCTGAGCTGCTGCCCTGGCCTCCTGCGGGCTCTCCTCCTGCTTCAGCCTCCCGAGTAGCAGGGCGTGCGGCCATGGGCTGCGTGGTCAGCTGTATTACATCTTATTTTAAAGAAGAGAAACTGGTGGTATAGCAGTTGGCCCATTAAGTGGTTTTCTTGGCACACAACTGGTTCACAGTTTCTGGGTTTTTTGTTTTTGTTTTTGCGGTACTGGGGATTGAACCCAGGGGCATTTTACCTCTGAGCTACACCCCCAGTCCTATTTTTTATTCTTTTTTTTTTTTTTTTTTTTTTTTTTGCGGTTCTGGGGATTGAACTCAGGGGCATCCTACCTCCGAGCTATACCCCCAGCCCTATTTTTTATTCTTTATTTTGAAACCGAGTCTCACTAAGTTGCAGAGTGCCTCACTAGGTAGCTGAGGCTGGCCTCGAACGCGTATCCTCTGGTCTCAGCCTCCCGAATGCTGGGATTACAAGCGTGTGCCACCACGCCCGGCTTTATTCTTTATTTTGAAACAGGGTCTCACTAAATTGTGGAGGGCCTCACTAAGTAGCTGAGGCTGGCCGTGAACCCGGATCCTCTGGTCTCAGCCTCCCAAGTACTGGAATTACAAGTGTGCGCCATGATGCCCAGCCTGTTTCTGGTTTTAAAAAAACACTGGGGTGGTCGTGCACACCTAGAATCCCAACTGAGACAGGAGGATTACAGGTTCCAGGCCAGTGTGTAATAACTTAGTGGGACCCTGTTTCAAAATAAAAATAAAGAGGGCTGGGGGTGTAGCTCAGAGGTAGAGCACCCCTAGGTTCAATTCCCAGTATCTTTCTTTGACCCTCCCGCCCCCCTCTCACTCACTCACACACACACACTCACACACACACACACACACACACACACACACACACACACACACACACTGGATCCAGCTTCCATGTCTTCCAGTTCAGTTTCCCACACTGCAGCCAGCGTACAGGGCCCGTCCTGTAGTTAGCGGGGCTGCTTCTTTCTTTTAGGGGGGCTGCTGGGAGTTGGGCCCAGGGGTATTCTACCTTGGAGCTACCGCCCCGTGGGTGCTGGGGATACAGGCGTGCACTACGGCACCCGGCTCACCAAAACAGTGTCCATGGGGATATAGTTCAGCAGTCAAGCGCTTGCCCGGCATGCACGAGGCCCTGGGTTTGATCCCCAGCACCGCAAAAGAGAATAAACAGTGTCTCCCTCTTGCTATGTGAACCTGGCCCCTCTGCTCTCTTTCTCCCACCCCAACTTTCTCTAAATGTCACTCCCTCCAGAGGTGAGGACCCTGTGGCGTCCTAGATGACACCAGGTGGATGGTGATGAATGTTTCAATGGCTACATTTGCATATCAGAGAAAAAGAAATTTCTAGAACATCAAAACCTATGATTCCATGGAATTTTTGCCAAGATAGACTTCTTTTTTTTTTTTTTTTTTTTTTTGCGGTACTGGGGGTTGAACTCAAGGACATTCTACCTCCGAGCTACACCCCCAACCCTATATTTTATTCTTTATTTTGAAACAGGGTCTCACTAAGTTGTGGAATGCCTCACTAGGTAGCTGAGGCTGGCCTCGAACCCGGATCCTCCGGTCTCAGCCTCCCAAATGCTGGGATTACAAGCGTGTGCTACCACACCCGGCTTCCAGGATAGACATCTTAAAAAAAAAAAAAAACAACAACTCATTTTATGTCAGGCACCTGTAACCCTGTAATCCCAGCTACTCAGGAGGCTGAGGATGAAAAACCTCAAGCTCAAAGCCAGCCTCGGCAACTTTCGCGAGACCTTTCACAAAGTAAAAATTTTAAAAAGGTCCTAGAACAAGCCGGGCGTAGTGGCGCACGCTTGTACTAGGATAGTGTACTAGGATATATATATGTGTGTGTGATATATAGCATATATATGATATATAGTATATATATATTTAATATATATGGCGTATATATGTGCAATATATAGTGTATATATAGTGCACTATATGTAGTATAAAATATATATACTACATATATAGTATGAAATACTACATATTTTATATGTAATTTATAAAAGGGCTGAGGATGTGGTTGGTGGTATAGCAGTTACCTAGCATGTGTGAGGTCCTGGGTTCAATCCAACGTGCCCCCCAAAATAAATCATCAAAGTCCCCACGCCTAGCTGGAAGGTTGTGAAGTGTGAGCGGGAGGAGCAGCTGATGAGCCAGGGCCTCTCTCACTCCTCACCACACTGTCCTTGTCACCTGCCCCTCCTCCCCAGACAGCGCCCTCAGCGGCTCCAGTGGCCCGCCAACACGCACTGCTTTGGACAGTCGATCAGTGTCTGAAACTTAACAGCTTTTGTCACAGCATTTCTCCTTTATTCTTACCTTGAACGGACCCCTCCTGCGCCTTTCCCCTGCTGTGCCCAGTCTCTCTGGTATTGATTTCCTAGTCCACGGATAGGTTTCCTGGTCCACTGATCTGGACCGCCTGCCTCGTCTCTTCGGTACCTCTCAGGCCTGCTTGCTTAATTTGGACACGGATTGGGGACCCCTCGTGTTCTTCTGACTCCAGGCCCTCCCACATGCAGCCCTCTCCACTCCCCCTGGCTATTAAAATCCTCCCATATTGCCAAAAACTCTTTGAGGGGATTTGCGCTCCTGTCACACATCCTACCGTATGAAATCGAATTCCATCCCGGCAGCTCCCAATGGTCTCGACCAATCTCTCCTTCACCTCTGTCCTCTCTCAGACCCGCTCTCCTCCGCGGCTTTTCCTCCACCGCAGCTGCCTTGCAGAATGCCTCCTTCCCTGGCTGTCTTCAAAAGCTGCCGCGGCACTTCTCTGTAGGAAGCCTCTCTCTGAACGCATCCTCAGCACTTGTGCACGCTCTGCAGTTGCTGCAGTTTATAACAATTCGTGTGAAGTGTGCAGAAATCGGGTTTCCACACTTGGAATATAATCTTCACCCAATTAGAATTAGGCATGGACTATATCTTTTTTTTTTTTTTTTTTTTTTTTTTTTTTTTTTTTTTTTTTTTTTTTTTTTTTTTTTTTTTTTTGCGGTACTGGGGGTTGAACTCAGGAGCATTCTACCTCCAAGCTACACCCCCAGACCTATTTTTTATTCTTTATTTTGAAACCGAGTCTCACTAAGTTGTGGAGTGCCTCACTAGGTAGCTGAGGCTGGCCTCGAACCCGGATCCTCCGGTCTCAGCCTCCTGAATGCTGGGATTACAAGTGTGCGCCACCATGCCCGGCTTAGGCATGGCCTATATCTAATAATAACACCCAAATATCTCCCAGGATGGTTTGGGCTTCAGAGCAACGGATAGCTCCTTCTCAAGCTACCTTCAAGGATAAGGACATCTATTGCTTGATATCGTATCATCAGCTGAGCGGACAGGACTGGACCAAGGGGAGGAGAGACACGGGCCTGCTCTACGATGTCACCCAGGCCCTACTTCTCTCTCTCTCTCTGCAATGGCTTCACCTGCAGGCTGGTCCTCAGGAGCACTCAGGGATACCCGGCTGTCTGTGGCAAGGAAAAGGGCTGGGCAGGGACACACAGGAGCATGCGCAACTGGCTGTTTCCAACCGTGGCCCCTGTCTGGAGCTCAGGATGGCTTGGGCGAGGTTGCCACCATCCTAACTGTGTAAGGAAGGGTCGTCCTAGGAAAGAGGGTAGAGGAAGGGGAATGGATGTCAAGTGGGCAGCCAACAGAATCCACTGCAACCCAGTTCCGTGTGCATGCAGAGAGGGGTGGACATTGTTAATAAGGATATGCAATTGAGGCGGGCGCAGTGGCTCACACAAGCTTGTAATCCCAGTACTTGGGAGGCTGAGACAGAAGGAGTGCAGGTTCGAGGCCAGCTTAGGCAATTTAGCAAGACCCTGTTTCAAAATAAAAAATAAAAAGGGCCAGGGATAGAATGCCTCTAGGTTTAACCCCCAGGATCCCCCCCCCAAAAAAAGGGTATGCAATTGAGTCTAACGTAGCAAATTTGTTCATCTGTATTACATATGCAATACATAATATTGCACATTTATTTCATAATACTGCATATTTATTACATATATAACATGGTACATATAATGCATATTTAACGCATATTACATATGTACCTGAATGAAAGAATAAATAGAATATAATGGTACATTTAGGTAGGAATCAGGGTGTGTGTACACATAATAGTTTAAACATAAAAGTATAGGTAAAATTATATTATTATCAGGGGATGGCAAAACAAGGACTTAAAAGGAGGAGGCATGGGATAATGTGATCATTTATGTAGGAATTCCTAAGTAATCTACAGCCACCCACTAGGGCTTACAAGTGAATTCAGCAAGGTCACAGGGTACAAGATTAAGACAGAAAAGTCCATTTTTATGTACTAGCAGCAGCAAACAATTGGAAAATGAAATTTTAAATATAATTTCATTTACAAGAGCATCAAAAACATAAGATACTTACAAATAAATTTAACAAAAGATATGTAAGACCTCCATGCAAGAAACTACAAAAGATTGCTGAGAGAACTTTTACAAAGACCCAGATGAATGGAGAGGTATACCATGATCATGGATGAGAAGATCTAATATTGTTAAGATGTCAATTCTGCCCATACTGACTTAGAGATCAAATACAGCCCCAGACATAATTCTAGTAGTTGTTTTTTGTTTGTTTGTTTGTTTGTTTGTTTTTAATTCTAAAACATAGGTGGAAACGTTAAGGGCTTAGAGGACTCAAAGCAATTTTTAAAAAGAAGAACAAAGTCGAGGAAATGATGCACTGTTTGATTTCAGAGTTTATCAGAGAGCTGTAGCATCAAGTCAGGGTGGTCATGATGAACAAAATAAATATAGGTCCAAGAACAAAATAGAAAGTACAGAAATAGATCTTCCACATGTGGTCACTGATTTTAGATAAAAGGTGCCAAGTCAATTCAATGGGGGACTGTTAAGTCTTTTCAACCAACAATGTAGAACAAGTGGGTTTTGGTATAGAAATAATTGAATCTCAACCCTTACCACACATTGTAATAAAAAATTAAATCAAAATGGATCATAGACCTAACCATAAAAGTCAAAGTATAAAACTTCTAGAAGAAAATATTGAAGAGAATCCTCACAGCCTTGAGGGGTGGGATACAAAAAGGGTGAGCCATAAAAAGATAACTCAGATCTCACCAAAATGTTTTTAACTTCCTCTTTGAAAGACATCATTAGGATTTTGAAAAGACAGAATGGGAGAGAAAATCCATGATACATGTATCAGACAAAGGACTTGCATCCTAAATATAGTGGGGGTTTTTTGTGGTATTTCTTTCTTGCTTTTTTTTTTTTTTTTTGAGATGGCTTCTCACTGTGTGGCCCCGCCTGGCCCCAAACTCTTAGGTTCAAGCAATCCAGAGCCTCCAAAGTAGCTGGGACTACAAACACATGGCACCATGCCCAGCTCTTTCGATGGATGGATGGATGGATAGATAGATAGATAGATAGATAGATAGATAGATAGATATAGAGATATAAAGATAATAGATATGTGTTTTTGTGTGTGATACTGGGGATGAAACCCAGGAGTATTCTATCTCCAGGTTATATCCTGAGACCTATTTTATTTTTTATTTGGAAACAGGGTCTCACTAAGTTGCTGATGCTGGCCTCAATCCTGCGATTCTCCTGTCTCAGCCTCCCAAGTACTGGGATTACAACCACACTTGTTGTTTTTGTTGTTTGGTTTGGTTTGTCTCGTTTTGGTTTGGTTTTATGGTACTGGGGATTGAACCCAGAGGCATTCTACCTTTGAGCTCTACCTCCAGCTCGATTTTATTTCTTACTTGGAAACAGAGTCTTGCTAGGTTGATGAGAATCTAACTACTTATTGAGGCTGTACTCAAGCCTGTGATCCTCCTGTCTCAGCCTCCCAAGTACTGGGATTACAGGCGTGTGCAACCACACTTGTTGTTGTTTGGTTAGTTTGGTTTGGTTTGTATTGTTTAGGTTTGATTTTGTAGTACTGGGGATTGAACCCAGAGGTATTCTACCTTCGAGCTCTACCTCCAGCTCAATTTTATTTCTTACTTGGAAACGGAGTCTTGCTAGGTTGACAAGAATCTCACTACTTGTTGAGGTTGTCCTCAAACCTGTGATCCTCCTGTCTCAGCCTCCCAAGTATTGGCATTACACGCGTGTGCCACCACACCTGGCTTCTAAATATATATATAAATATATATGTATATATATATATATATATATTTTTTTTTTTTTTAACTCAAACTTAGTGGCCTAACTCAAGTAATTCTCACAGTTTCTATAGCCACACTCCAGGCACAGTTCAGCTGAGTCCTCTGCCTCCTGAAGCTGATGCCCACGGCATTGGCCAGGACCAGGGCTCATCTGAAGACCAGGAAAGGGTCTGCTCCTGAGCTCCTGCAATGCAGAAGCTACGGAGGGAGGCAGCAGAGACCTTGACCTTCAGCTGGAGCACCGTGCTTCCTTCTCATTCACTCGATGCAGATCAGAACAGACAAAAGTGGAAGTATTCTGTCTCAAATATTTTTATAACTTTTCACCAATTTATGACCAGATAAATGAAGGGATTAAAAAGAGCTAAAACACGATTAACAATGGTCTCTTCTGGGAAGAGTTCATGAGTAGGCCAGTTGTAGGAGAGGGAGTAGAAAACTCCAGAGCTTTTTTTTTTTTTTTTTTTTTTTTTTGCGGTACTGGGGATTGAACTCAGGGGCATTCTACCTCCGAGCTATACTCCCAGCCCTATTTTTTATTCTTTATTTTGAAACCAGGTCTCACTAAGTTGCGGAGTGCCTCACTAGGTAGCTGAGGCTGGCCGCGAACCCGGATCCTCCGGTCTCAGCCTCCCAAATGCTGGGATTACAAGCGTGCGCCACCACGCCCGGCTCCAGAGCTTTTTTGAAACAGGATCTGGCTATAATCTGACCTCGAACCTGTGATTCTCCTGTCTCAGCTCCCCAAGTATTAGAGGAAGATGTTCTTGAGAAGATACATTATTCCATGTATAGCTTTACAACACAGACACCACACATTTCAAAGTTTGTGACTTGGATGCATTAAGAATTGTAAGGCTAGTCAGGCACGGTGGTGCACGCTTGTAATCCCAGTACTTGGGAAGCTGAGACAAGATGATCGCAGGTTCAAAGCCAGCATTGACAATTTAGCGAGGCTCTCAGCAACCCAGTGAGACCCTGTTTCCAAATAAGAAATAAAAATCAGGCTAGGGATGTAGCTTGGAGGTAGAATGCCTCTGGGGTTCAATCCCTGGTACAAAAAAAAAAAAATTGAAAGGCTAATTGAATTTGTTAAGTGAGACTTCCTTTTCAAAGTATTTTGAGACAATAATAACAGAGAGTTGTCAACTCAATAAATGTATCTGTTTCCCAGAAAGACATGTTAAACAAAAGTTAAAGGTTAATAGTAACCTACTGATTTGTTTATTTATTCATTCATCCATCCATCCATTCATTCATTTTGCAGTACTGGGGATTGAACCCAGGGTCATTCTACCTCTGAGCTACACCCCCACCCCTATTTTATTTTATTTTATTTTATTTATTTATTTATTTATTTATTTATTTATTTATTTATTTTGCGATACTGGGGATTGAACTCAGGGGCATTCTACCTCTGAGCTATACCCCCAGCCCTATTTTTTATTCTTTATTTTGAAACTGAGTCTCACTAAGTTGCAGAGTGCCTCACTAGGTAGCTGAGGCTGGCCGCGAACCCAGATCCTCCGGTCTCAGCCTCCGAATGCTGGAATTACAAGCATGCGCCACCCCGCCCGGCTCCTATTTTATTTTTGTAACAGGGTCTCCCTCGGTTCCTGAGGGCCTCGCTCAGTTGCTGAGGATGGCTATAAACCTTCGCTCCTTCCGTCTTGGCCTCCCAACCATTGGGATTACAGGTGTGCACCACCACACCTGGGAGTAAAATATTTTGAGTAACAGAACAGAAAAACAAATTTGGGTGGATTTGCAGTGAAAGACAAGGGACCTCCATATTTCAGAGCCTGACTGATAAGCTTCTCCGGACTGGGATTAAAGATTAACAGGCTAATCCTGCTGACCCCAGGTGTGCGGAGGGTTCCCGCTACCTGTCTCTGTGCGGGTTCCCAATCGTGCCAGAGCATTTTCACTCAACAGATATGCTATTAACCAGCCACCACGGTCCCCGGCACGGAGCAGATTTTAAATAAATATTTGCTGAGTGAATGGCTGTCTTCAAAAGCTTGTCAGTGCCTACCTCTGGGAAAGTCAGCAGGTAGTGTAACATAGAGAAGCCAGATGAAAAGGACTTTTTAGGTTAATCAGTTTTCTGCAGCTCTTATTTAATAACACTTGCTTCTAACCAGGTTGTCAGCTGACTTGCACTGTAGAAATTGGTTGCCACTCTCCCTGAAAAGATACTGCAAAAGAAATGCTCTTTGGAGGAAATCATAAATAAATGTTAGAGAGGAAGTGACTTCATATTTTATAGCATCTGAAACTGTTACTTGGGAGTGAACAAAACCCATTCCCCAAATACACGATTACACGATTAAAATCAATCCGAAGAGCCGGGCGTGGTGGCGCACGCTTGTAATCCCAGCATTCAGGAGGCTGAGACCGGAGGATCCGGGTTCGCGGCCAGCCTCAGCTACCTAGTGAGGCACTCTGCAACTTAGTGAGACCCTGTTTCAAAATAAAGAATAAAAAATAGGGCTGGGGGTGTAGCTCGGAGGTAGAATGCCCCTGAGTTCAATCCCCAGTACCGCAAAAAAAAAAAAAAAAA
>PVLC010032132.1:0-18375 GCA_004027655.1 Graphiurus murinus | reverse complement strand
ACCCCCAGCCCTATTTTTTATTCTTTATTTTGAAACCGAGTCTCACTAAGTTGCGGAGTGCCTCACTAGGTAGCTGAGGCTGGCTGCGAACCCGGATCCTCCGGTCTCAGCCTCCCGAATGCTGGGATTACAAGCGTGCACCACCACACCCAGTTTATTCCTTATTTTTTTGAAACAGGGTTTCCCTAAGTTGCAGAGGGCCTCACTAGGTAGCTGAGACTGGCTGTGAACCCGGATCCTCCAGTCTCAGCCTCCCAAATGCTGGGATTACAAGCGTGCGCCACCACGCCCGGCTTCCCGTGAGCTCTCTTGAATAGTACATTTGCTGAAACACTCGTTGCTCCCCCTTTTCTGCTCTTATGTATCTTTCCAGTTGCAGCTTCCTGTTCTGACCTCCCCTACCACATCTCCAACATTTTTTTCTTTCTTTCTTTTTTTATTTTTGCAGTACTGAGGATTGAACCCAGGGGCATTCTACCTCCAAGCTATACCCCCCAGCCCTATTTTATATTCTTTATTTTGAAACAGGGTCTCACTAAGTTGCAGAAGCCTCACTAGGTAGCTGAGGCTGGCTGCGAACCTGGATTCTCCAGTCTCAGCCTCCCAAATACTGGGATTACAAGTGTGCACTCCCATGCCCGTCTCCCATAACTATTTTAAGGTAGAATTTTAACTTATTGTCCATTAGATCCTAACCCTATCTTTTACCCCATGCCTGCCTAGTACATGATAGATGCTAAATAAAACATTGCTGAGCGGGGCATGGTGGCACACGCTTGTAATCTCAGTACTTGGGAGGCTGAGACAGGAGGATTTCAGGTTCGCCACCAGCCTCAGCTACTTAGTGAGGTACTCTGCAACTTAGTGAGACCCTGTTTCAAAAAAAGAATAAAAAATAGGGCTGGGGGTGTAGCTCGGAGGTAGAATGCCCCTGCGTTCCATTTCCAGTACCAAAAAAAAAAAATTGTTAATTGAAAAAATGTTGTCTTAGCTGGGCGTGACGCTTGTAATCCCAGCATTTGGGAGGCTGAGACCAGAGGATCCGGGTTCGTGGCCAGCTTCAGCTATCTAGTGAGGCACTCCACAACTTAGTGAGACCCTGTTTCAAAATAAAGAATAAAAAATAGGGCTGGGGATATTAGCTCAGGTAGAATGCCCCTGAGTTCAATCCCCAGTACCGGAAAAAAAAAATGTTGTCTTAAATCCTAACATTTTTGTACTTGCAGACCCGTAAGAAACAGAAGGAAGACGCGGATGCTGTAGGAAGCAGTGATGGAGAAGGAGCCACTGGGCTCAGCAGTGACCCCAAGAGCCGGGAACAAATGATTAATGATCGAATTGGTTATAAACCTCAACCCAAGCCCAGCAATCGCTCATCTCAGTTTCAAAGTCTTGAATTGTAGAGAGATGGATTCTCTTGCATGCCAGAGCCCTGGAATGAAATAAAATGATGGCAGAAGTACAAACCAGATTTAGAGAATTGAGTGCTTACATCAAGCAGAATGCAGAGAGAAATACATTCTGCATGAAATTACTGATGTTCAATTTTCACTCTAAGCTGGAATCTGAACTCTGGTTTGTCTCTGGAAAATTTGACTCTGTAAAATTTATCTGATGTTTGTTTTTAAAAATAAATATATTTTTGGAAATATGTAAGACATCCTTAATGAAGCATAGCACCACTGCTTATTCGTTTTAAAAGGTAATTCTTACAAGAGGCAATACCATTCTCCCTGTCTTTAATGAAAGATCTAAGCACAGAACATTTCTGGTTGATCTCTATCATTTTCTTTTTTCTTTTCTTTTCTTTTTTTTTTTTGCAGTACTGGGGATTGAACTCAGGGGCATTCTACCTCCGAGCTATACCCCCAGCCCTATTTTTTATTCTTTATTTTGAAACAGGGTCTCACTAAGTTGCAGAGGGCCTCACTAGGTAGCTGAGGCTGGCCGCGAACCCGGATCCTCCAGTTTTAGCCTCCCAAATGCTAGGATTATAAGCGTGCACCACCACACCTGGCTGTCATTTTCATTTAACTCATTTATTCAGCAGGTATTTGAATGCCTGCACATGCCAATCAACAAAGGTTCCTACCCTTATGGAGACTAGATTCTAGTGATTTTGTGTCAACCTGAACAAACAACTGTAGTTGCCAGATCTATTTATATAATGGCTTTGTAACTAGTTTGGGTGCAAAAGGCAATGGAGCAAAACATGAGGAATTCTCAGTGTTACTGTCATTCCAGTTTTTCTTCCTTTCTCAACTTGCCTGGGAATTTTTCCAGCAGATTCCCATCTGAGAGCAGCTCCAAGGGTCATCCATGAGTCAACCCTGTTTTCTGCAGGTCACTTCTCAGTAGCCACAGACAATTTAGGCTTATTCTTATCCTCCCATGTAGACTCAGAGTATTAAATAATTTTTTAGCTTATTTATTTATGTCTTAGTTACTTATGTGGGGCAGTTGGAGAGAAAAGCAGACTTGTAATATAGAAAAAAGGGCTGTTCTCAGCATACATCAAGGAGAGACACAGTATGAAGAAGGAATGTCCATCTGGGCTCATTTCTGATATGGGGACCTTGAGACAGTCCCGTGTGCAGGAATTCTCTCCACAGCTCACTGTGTGTGCTGCTGAGATGGTCTAATTGACCTCAGAAACTTCGTCCTTGGTCTGCAATACCTGTTGGTCACCATCAAATTCTGAGGCAGAGAACCTCAGCTATAATGGGAACAACCTCTGAAATCGTCAGTTCTGAGACTCTTTAATTATTTCTTTTTTTAAACTTCAAAGATTTTTGATCTTAGCCAGGCATGATGGCGCACTCTTGTAATCTCAGTAGTTGGGAGGCTGAGACAGGAGGATTGCAGGTTTGGGGCCAGCCTCAGCTACTTAGTGAGGCCCTCGGCAACTTGTGAGGCCCATAAAGAATAAAAAATAGGGCTGGGGGTGTAGCTTCATGGAGGTAGAATGCCCCTGGATTCAGTCCCCAGTATTGCAAAAAAAAAAAAGAGATTAATCTTGTGTAAACACACAGACACAGACACTTCTATGTTTAAAACAATTAGGTTTTCTTGAGATGTTGTTCTGTTCTTGGTAAAATTTTACAAAATACTAGCCTAAAAGCGAAGATTTTTTTTTTTTCACATTTTATTAAGACAGCTTCCTGTGTTTTCTTAAAACAATATGGTTTCTTTCTTCTTGCTCTAGGTAACAATTTACTAAAAACTAGCTTAAACAAAAACTTACATCTCCATCAAGGTAATTTTTGGTCAGACCTCTGGTACTACATTTTAACAAAATAAGAGTTTAAAGGTCTGTGTTTTATAACCTGTTAAAATTGTTGCAGAAATTCCTTGGAATAATTGACCCAACACCAGTTAGGGTGGAAGAGGAGAAGTTTTATTACACCAGTGGGCAGAGGTAGTATCACTCCTGAAACACTCCAGCCAGAGCTTTCCACCATGAGCTCTTATTTTATAGATTTGTAACAAAGAGCGGAAGCAGGCAGGTGGGCTTACAGCGGTTGAAACTTGATTGGAGTTGGGTACGGAGAGGGGAGGGGGAATTCCTGAGGAAGCCAGTGACAAATATGACTTCTGTGTAGTCGCGTGGGTACTTGGCCCCATGCAAGTCGCTTATCCGTACTCACATTCTTTTTGGAGCACCAGGATGTGGGAAGAGCAGTCAGAGCCATGGAAGTAATTTCAGTTAAGGATTTAGGTTTAGGACAGAAAAGGGAGTTTTCTGCTCCCTCTCTAGTCTGGTGAGCTGTTGCAAAGCAGAAAGGAGAGAGTGCCTTTCAAATTAATGGGGCCGGACCCTTGAGACCAGACCAGCCCCAGCGGTCCCTCCTGGAATGTAAACAAAGTCCTCACTGAGGGGCCAGACAACTTAACCTAACCTCTTTTCTGCTTCCTATAACACATACCTGCTAGGTGTAATAATTTTTTCTTTCCTTCTTCTCAACTTAAGTGAGCAATGGTATAAGAAGGTTGGAGTGTGTTTATGGCCCAAGGAAGGGAAAGCAGGAATTTACTGCTCGGGTTGGGCCATCAGCCCCTGATCAAAAGGGAAACTTGCATATCTCACTTTCAACCTCTGGAGTTTCTTTTTGTCTCTGAAATCAGTCTGTGGGGATCACTCCTGCACCAGAGAGGGAGGGGTAATTTTTTTTTTGCAGTACTGGGGATTGAACTCCGGGGGCATTCTACCTCCAAGCTAGCTACACCCCTTGCCCCATTTTTTATTCTTTATTTTGAAACAGGGTCTCACTAAGTTGCTGAGAACCTTACTAAGTAGCTGAGGCTGGCCTCGAACCTGCAATCCTCCTGTCTCAGCCTCCTGAGTACTGGGATCCCAGAGGAAGTCTTACATCTCCCCAGAGCCTGGCTTAGTATCTCTATTCCCTGGGATTCTTATCTAAAAGGAATTGTCACTTTTTGTGAACCTAAAGCTTTAAAGAAAAGAGGCTGCCATCCCATGTCACCCCATTTCCTGCCATATGCCCCTAGCCACCCCCTCTCTAGGCATCCTATAAAAAAGGATGGTAGAAGATCCTGGGCATAGTTGGGCATGGTGGCGCATGCTTGTAATCCCAGTACCTGGGAGGCTGAGATAGGAGGATTGCAGGTTCACAGCCAGTCTCAGTTACTTAGTAGAGCTCCTACAACTTAGTGAGACCCTGTTTCAAAATAAAGAATAAAAAATAGGACTGAGGGTGTAGCTTGGAAGTAGAATGCCCCTGGGTTCAATTCCCAGTATAACACACACACACACACACACACACACACACACACACACACACACACACAAACACACACACACACACAGAACCTGGTTTACATTTGTTATGCTTTGACTAAATGCCATCAGCTAATAATCCTTTTTCTTTCCATCAGCACTGTTCTCTAAGCTTATTAAACGTCTAAAACTGTTCTTTAAATTTTTTGTCAAGCTGGGCGTGGTGGTGCATGCTTGTAATCCCAGTTCTTGGGAGGCTGAGACCAGAGGATCCGGGTTTGCATTCAGCCTCAGCTACTTAGTGAGGCACTCTGCAATTTAGTGAGACCCTGTTTCAAAATAAAGAATAAAAAATAGGACTGGGGGTGTAGCTCAGAGGTAGAATGCCCCTGGGTTCAAATCCCCAGTACCACACACACACACACAAATGTCAATAGTGTTAACCTACATAAGGCTATAATTATAGTTATCTTAATAAGTAAATTCTAAATTTCATTCCAATAATTAGGGTTATTAAATAATACAAATGTGGGTCCAAAATTGAAAAGATTGGGTTAATCACAAACTAGAACTCCAGGAACCATTTACTTAAACAATACTGCATATTTGCCAAAACCACTTCTTAGCACAGGAGGTAGTTCTCAGTAGGAGTATAACTTTATAGGAAAATATAGATGGATTCCTGTATGTTTCATGAAACATAGAATGGTTTAGACCTAGAAAGACAGACTTGGCTAGCTTATGTACCTAAGGAGAAAAATCAAAAAGCACAATTAATTTTTCTTACTGGCTTCATTTCTGGTGCCTGGCAACAGGTTAATGCCACACAATTAGATACCCGGCTTTTGTGTGCCCAGAGGAGATAGTGGGATGCATCAGTTAAGTTATTAAGATGGTCAGAATGTATAACAGCCCATCTTCAAAAGATGACTATATCAGGAAAAGAGGTTATTGATTTGGGACCCCATGGGAGAGCTTTTAGATGGTTTTAATCCAGTTGTAGGTCTAGATTACTAAATTAAATGAAAATAGTATGTACCCTATAACAATACCATTTGGGATAATATCATTGGCATTATGATTTTTAGTTAGGTCTGTTACAGTGAGAATACCAGTTATGTTTGAAGAGCCCTAAAAGGATATGCCTTTGGTAGCCTTCATGCAAGAGCTGTCAGCATACTTAAAGAACAGAGACTGGTTACTGGGATGTAACTCTGGGCAGAATGGAATCCCTCCCCCCACCTGTGCTGTGCTGCCACCTGGTGGCTCTTTGTCTTTCAATTCAAAATGCCAAATATTTACAAGACTCTCAAAAGAACTATACAAAAACTTGGCAGATTCAGATTCACACCAACCAAAAAAATCCTTAAAAAAAGAAAGAAATTGGAAAGTTAAAAGACTCTGTGAGCCGGGCGTGGTGGCGCACGCTTGTAATCCCAGCATTTGGGAGGCTGAGACCGGAGGATCCGGGTTCGCGGCCAGCCTCAGCTACATAGTGAGGCATTCCGCAACTTAGTGAGACCTGGCTTCAAAATAAAGAATAAAAAATAGGGCTGGGGGTGTAGCTCAGGGGTAGAATGCCCCTGAATTCAATCCCCAGTACCGCAAAAAAAAAAGACTCTGTGATTTGAACTGGAAAATAATTATAGGACTTAAAATGGTCATAATGCTTACAAATGTCATTATAATATTGTTAAATATTGTAACATGTTTATTTACTAGATCCTTTTCATAGTGTTTCACTAGATATACTAAAATTTCAGTCTATCCATGCCACAGCTCCTTAATAGCTGGATCTTGAGCAAGGCTCGGTCTGCTGGAGTGCTGCAAGGCAGACGATTCCAAAAGAAGGAATGCGTGACATATCCCACATTGCTTTATGTTATATTCTGGAAATTTTGGGTGCTTTGGGTTTTGCTTTCACATTAATTGTAAAGGAAAATTTCTTAGAAACACAAGATGGCTGGACAGATTATGATTCCTCAATATTTGCTGAAAAAGCAGTGCCTCAAGACAACCCATAAGAAATTCATTAACTACATACAAACAGTCAGGAAACGGGCTTTGCAAGCTTAGTTACTAAACAGCCTTATTATACCTCTCAGCACACAGGTATAGAAACAAAATAAATAAGCCAAAGAGACTTAGGTCTACTATTTTATCTATGAGTAAAGAAGGCTTTAAGACAGATAGTCTTTACTCACTTCTGCCTTCTGCAACTTAGTGAGGCCCTGTCTCAAAATAAAGAATAAAAAATAAGACTAGGACCGGGCGTGGTGGCGCACGCTGAGACTGGAGGATCCGGGTTTGTGGCCAGCCTCAGCTACTTAGTGAGGCCCTCTGCAACTTAGTGAGACCCTGTTTCAAAATAAAGAATAAAAAATAGGACTGGGGGTGTAGCTCAGAGGTAGAATGCCCCTGGGTTTAATCCCCAGTACTGGAAAAAAAAATTAATTTTAGACCCAGAGTAGTTCATGTGAGGAACTTCAGCAAGCAGCAACCGTGGCACCAAGACCATCATAACACATTTCAGAATTGACACACGTGTCCAAAGTAACACACTTGTCTGTATTGACACATATCAGAACTGACACACGTGTCTAGATTGACACACATATCAGAATTGACACATATGTCCAAAGTGACACATGTCAGGATTGACATGCATGTTCGAAAGGACACAGATATCAGAATCTTTCCTGGGCACTGCCAATTCCAGCCTCTGAAATTACCTTCTTCATCTCTTTCCGGGATAACTTTACTCCTAATGTGTTGGTTTTTAAAAATGCTTCTTCAAGCTTTCTTAGTCTTTTATCCTCACTGGTTCAAAGAGGAGAAAAAGGAAGTGATCCCTGGATCACGTGGTAGGTGGGATGGGGACACCCAGGTTCTAGTTTCAACTCTACTGCTAACTAGCAGTCACTAAACCTCTTGGAGTCTTCTTTTTCCTATTTATAAAATGAGAGTTTTGTGATCATATCACATCACATTTAAAGTCCATTCCAGGCTAACGGCTGGACTTGTGGGTCCCCTAGGTTTCTGCTACTCTTCTCTCTCCCCTCCCTGGAAGACAACTCTGATTGAAGTGACTTTACATAGAATACCAAAGAAAATCGCTGACATTTGCGAATCCTAATGTTAAGCCAATTAATAATTATATTTTACCTCCCATCTTTTTTCTTTGAACTGTAGAAAATATGATTAACACACTGTTGGTGGGATTATAAGCTAGAACAACCACCATGGGATCAGTTTGAAGGTTCCTCAAAAGACTAGAAATGGAACCACCACATGGCCCAGCTATCACTCCTTGCTTTCCTTCTTAAAAGAATTAAATTTAGAATACTATAGTGATACATGCATACCCATGTTCATAGCGGCACAATTCACAAGAGTCAAATCATGGAACCAACTTAGGTGTCCATCAACAGATAAATGGATAAAGAAAATATATCTGTATACACAATGATATTCTACCCAGCCATAAGAAAAAGAACAAAATTATATACTTTGCAGGAAAATGGATGGGTCTAGAGATTATGCTAAGTGAGATCAGCCAGTCCCAGAAAACCAAGAGTCATATGTTTTCTCCCATATGTGGAAACTAGAGAGATAGAGAACAAAAGGGTGTTCCATTATCTGAAACTCTTTAGCTAGATTTTACCCAGCTCTTTTGGGATAGTTTGAGTTTGAGTAATATTAATATGGGGGAGGCAAGGGTAGAAGAGGATAGTTTCTTTTCTTGCTCCAGACATTCTTATGGAATATTCTTCCAGTTTTATCTAGGACTCATTGATTCTGTTACCTTACTATCTTAAAAACAGCAACAAAAACCCCTTAAGGCTCAGGCTCCAGATAGGGAAATCAAGTTACATAGAAGCTTACAAAGGCCTTATGGAAGGGCATAACAATGAAGAATGCCCAAAACCCCAAAGGAGAAAAGGAACAAGATTCTGCCTTATTCTTTAATTCCCACTGGCACAGGAACATGAAATCATTGTGGCTCCCGAGTGTCTTCCTCATCCCTGCTACTTGCCAGCACTGAGGTGAGTAGTGGATGCAGTCAGTCTGCACTGAACCCATGCTTCTACATGTCCTTGCTGCATTGCTTTCTCAGCTCAGTCTAAGAAAGTGGGGATATCACGTAGTGAGAAGTTGCTGTTTTTAGGTATCAGGAAATTTCCATGCAATTTTATTAACAGAGAATAAGGTAATTACTAGATTAGTAAGGGCTTGTTGCAGTTATTAATCTTTCTTGGCACAACTGAAGTCACAGGCATTCATTCTATATTTTTTAGGATCTGTTCACTTCTGTACTACTCAAACTCAGGGAGTTGGTCGGGTACTTGCAAAGAGATACTAACCTGATCAGGAAAGGGCACCTTTAGTTTTCCTGGAGGAACAATACATTCAGTGGATAATAACAACATAATGTGCCGTAGATTTCTATTTTGTGTGGGGTACCTTATCCATATTGCTCCTAATTCAACTAGGTGTAGTTGCCTTTTTCTTTTTTTTTTTGTGGTACTGGGGATTGAAGTCAGAAGCATTCTACCTCTGATCAACACCATCAGCCCTATTTCTTATTCTTTATTTGGAAACAGGGTTTCACTAAGTTGCAGAGGGCCTCACTAAGTAGCTGAGGCTGGCTGAGAACCCAGATGCTCTGGTCTCAGACTCCCAAGTACTAGGATTCCAAGTGTGCGCCATCACGCCCAGTGTGATTCCCATTTTCTATGAGAGAAAACTAAGGTTACAAATTGTTAGAATAAGTTTCCCTAAGGTCCCCCTGCTAGTAAGTGGTGGAGGCTGCATTCAAACACATTGATTCCAAAGCCCATGCTAATCACATTACCCCAAGGAAGAGACTAGGAGGTGCTGAACTGCAAGATGACCACCGGGGGCAGCAGGAAGGCCAAGTAACAGCAGCGTCTTGGCATTCCCAACTGGATCAGCTGGGTGAATCTCATTGGCAGTGAGCTCTGAAACACATCTCAGAGCTTCCTGCCTGATAGCATACACACAGGAAAGGAATTATGATGTGACAAGTTAGCTTTTAAATTCAGAAATCCTTGGTATACTGAAGTATCTGCATCTTCATGAAGACCTTCTCTTCTGTGAAAAGGTCATGTGGATCTCCTGGCATGTGCTAGTTTGTCCTATTAAGCAGCGTAGGAGGGGACTGAGAAATAAACGACAGGGTCATGCCATCTAAAAGACCGTGACAGCCTCAAAACTGTGGTTAATGGCCAGCCTCTGGACAGACTTCACTCTGGGTAGAAAAGACATGCACCGAATCAAAATAAAATCAAAATATTTATTTTGTTTTTTGCACATGACACTGTTAAAACATTCCTACTACAGCAATACTGCTCTATAGGAGCTTACAATCTAAAACAATCAACATGAATCGTAGACCCAGTGATTAAGGCATTGTAACAAATGCAGATTTTGTATCTTTAGATGTATCTTCTGATGAAGTAGCTGGAGGGGGCAGGATAAAAATTAAATGACATGAATGTGTACCCTCTGCCCCACCCCCCAGCTCCTAAAAAGGAACCCCTTGTGACTGGAACCCAAGCCCAGTATTGACATCTCAAAAGGGAATTCTGGGCAACCCTACCACAGCAGTAGTGAAGAAACTGTAATTTATAATCTCCTGGTGGACAGTGACGATTCCCTGTCTGTGGGCAATGAGAGTGTTGAGTGTTCCTCCAATACAGACAGGAGGCAGCACCTAAGATTCTGTAACTGTGGGGAGGGTACTAGGTAGCCCTTTACCCAGCCTTAGAGAGAAATTCCAGGGGACAATTGCATCCTGAAGGTCTCTAACAGGTTTATAAATACCACTCCCCCCCTCCCCCCCCGGTACTGAGGATTGAACCCAGGAGCATTCTACCTCTGAGCTCTACCCCCAGTCCTATTTTTTCTTTATTTTGAAACCAGGTCTCACTAAGTTGCGGAGGGCCTCACTAAGTAGTTGAGGCTGGCCGCGAACCCGGATCCTCTGGTCTCAGCCTCCCAAGCACTGGGATTACAAGCGTGCGCTATCATGTCCGGCTCAAATACCAACTTTTGACTGGCATTTCTATCTACAGCATAGCAATGCCCACTGCATCAGGAGGGCTATGGAGATTTAATAAACTAGACTATATGGGACAAGCCTGAAAGGCAGAAAGGTAAAAGGAGAGTGGAGTGAGGGGCCAAAGAAATACGGATACAGTCTTCTAGTAGATATGAATGGAGAAGGAAGAAAAGAGAAGTTTAGATCTAAAAATAAGCCAAAGAGGTCAGTCATTATATTCTAAATGAACAGGGGACACAGAAATGAAAGTCAGTGAGATCGTTGTATTATCACAATCCAAGAGTTAAAAGAAGAAGAAAAAAGAGAAAATTTAAGCCTTAACTTTTTTCTCCTTCACTTGCTTCATCCTTTGGCAACCTAGTCTAAGGATCTCTAAAATTCAGTCTTTTCAGAAGATTATCTTTACCTTGAAGACATGTCCCAAATTGAGGTTTCTCTCGGTGAGTTTAAAATTCATAGCACTTTGTTTTAACTGGCCTTGATTTTTCTCACCTCATGATAAGATCCTGGTTCTGGAAGGTATTATATAGCAGCGCATGCCGAGATTCCTAGAGAGCACCAGAGTCACTGCTAAGCATTGATTCTAACTTATTCTTCATGGTTTTATTATTCCTTGGCTTCTGAGACAACAACAGGCTATTTGCACCTTAATGTTGGGCTCTGTCAGTACCTATCATTCTCTCTGCTCACGCTAACAAAACTACAAGGGATGAAGTGAGAGAAAAGTACAGAACTCAGAACATTGGTTCTTAGGTTTTATCCTCCATCCAACAGGCTTATAACCCTCTCTTGGTTTGAAGCCATAGAGGTACACATTCCTTACTCTCCAATATTTAACTGGCACTCACAGAAAAAGTACGAACTTCAAAACCTCAACACAGGCCAATAGGATAGCTGTGTTTTGTCTCTTCTGCCCTGAGGCACGACAGGATCTAGCACCAAGGAGGGCAGGATTCGACACACCAGTACAGGAAGAATCATTTTAAAGAGGTAGTCTGGGAACAAGACTGCAGTTATAGACTAAGACTGAACAGAATAAAAATCCAATATAAGTCTTCATTGCAAAGAGGATTGGGCCACTTCTGATCTGATTAAGTCCCTAAAAATAATAAAGGTGGTCATGTACAGGATGAGGTGTGGGCAAGGGTGCTGGAGGTTGAAGAAAATGTGGCTATCAGCAGACCATACCCTAAGATTCTCCAAAGAGAAAGCCGCTCATGGGGCCTATAACTGGCTTATTTAAACTGTGGATCAAAGGTCTCTCTCAGCTTTTCAACCACTTCCAAGAAAATACAAATCTTAAAGACAAGGACAAGTGATGTCATACATGCTGATAAAAGTACTTTGGCTATAGTCCTTCACACATGTGTAGGTGGGTACATATATATACACACAGTCCGAGCTGAAGATATATTTGTGGAATGATTAAGAATTGGCCAGTAGCATTTACTACATGAGGTATCACCTGCCATCCAGCAATTCAAATTCTCATGCCCAATACCAGGTAGCCTCCCTAGCCTGAGGTGATACTTCCTTAGCATAAAGCAGAGATTCTCAAAGTGTGGCCCTCCAGACCAACAGCAGGAACATCACCTAGGAACTTAGCCAGTTTTGGAGCTCTGGGTTGAGGCCAACAACTAATGTTTTAACAAGCCCTCCAGTTGATTCTGATGCATGCTAAAGTTTGGAAATCACTTGTTTGGATGCAGACACATGAAAACGGTAATGGGAAAAACTAATTCAAACACTTGCTTCATTCAGCTGGGAAAAACCAAAGTACCAAGTCAAAGTAAAATGCCAATGGTTTTATTTAAAAATATCTATTTCTATTTTCTCAAATTGATTGTCTTTTTTTATTGGCAAGCTCATTCTAATCAAAATGTTAAGTGGAAACACAAGTCGGTAAGTTAGCAATCCAAGAATACACATTCTGCAAGCTGTAGGCCTGTATTTAGTCTCAAACCACCCCTCTGCATGCTATGAAGCTTTCGGTGCAACACATCACACCTAGAAAAAGGCACAATGTATTTCCCACTCATTGAGTCCAAAAACTGGAACTGATTTTCTAATGTGAAGTTTGAATACTAGGTTTAGTTGGATAAGATTGTCCCTCAGCTGTCATCAGTCCTGGCTGAAGTTAATCCTTTTCCATTTCTGACCCAGAAAAAACCACACCAAATTCATATATTGTCTGTTAAAGAAAATCTAGAAGATTAAAAAGGAAGCTGATGATCAAGTCATTGACTACAAAGCTACCTGGATTAGACAAGGGTCTAGGATGATGAGGGCAGAGAAGACATCTCATGGGTGGCTTCTCTTCAAGAGAAATGGGAATCTTAGCTTATTAGAAAAAATAGTTTGGGAGGTTACCACTTTCCTTGCAGACTGTAAACTAAACCTCTATTCAGCAGGGCGTGTGTGTGTGTGTGTGTGTGTGTGTGTGTGTGTGTGTGTGTGTGTGAAGAGACAGGAGCAAGAAGGGATGGATGATTGGAGCAGGAATCACATCTTCCAGTCTCAAACTTTTTCCCTCTGGAATAGATAAGGCCACATCATGGAGTCTGATGTTAATGGCAATGTTCTGTGATGTCCACTACCACTGCTTTCTTCCAGCTGAAGAGGAAGTATCCTGTTCCTGCCCCTGCTGCTACTGCAATGCAGAGGTACCCGTTGTAGGTCATGAAGATGAGCATGAGAAAGTAGCTGATGACCACCTGGATGATATGCAGCACTGTTTGCAGAAGGTGAGGGAAGCTCAGCATCTGCTGCCTGTGGAGTAAACAGGGACACAGCAATCAGACTCGTAGGAGCTCTGCAGACCAAGAGAAGGAGGGAGCAGGTACACAGCCATGCTCAGCTCAACTGAACTGCCTCACTGCCACCCTGGCAACTCACTGTACTTGTGTGTATGCTTGTTGTTTATCGGCCCCTGAAATGAAACACTATAGGGGCACTGGCCAGATATGGTTACCTGTCAGCAGGAAGTACTCTTTCTGAGAGGAGGGTAAAAGGAGAAGTAATCCTGACTTATCTCCCCCTTGAATCCTTAAACAGAATCCTTAAACCCTCCTACACTTATTTGCCTGAATATTTTGGAGATTGCCATCTTTGCAAAGTTCACATTCTTTTTTTTTTGTTTGTTTATTTTGTGGTGGTGGTACTGGGGATTGAACTCAGGAACATTCTACCTCTGAGCTATACCCTCAGCCCTTTTTATTTCATCACCATCATCCATCTCCTTCTCCTTGTTATTTTTATTTTTATTATTTTTCCAGACTGGAGATTGAACTCAGGGGCATTCTACCTCCAAGCTACACCCCCAGCCCTATTTTTTATTCTTTATCTTGAAACAGGGACTCACTAAGTTGAGGACAGCCTCACTAAGTAGTTGAGGCTGGCTTCAAACTTGCGATCCTCCTCTCTTAGCTTCCCAAGTACTGGGATTACAAGCATGCACCATCATGCCCGGCTTTATTATTTGTAAACAGGGTCTCACTAAGTTACTGACAGCCCCACTCAGTTGCTGAGGCTGGCTTTAAATCTGTGATCCTCCTATCTCAGCTTCCCAAGTACTGGGATTACAAGCGTGCGCCACCACACCGGCTTTTTTTTTTTTTTTCTTTTTGCGGTACTGGGGATTGAACTCAGGGGCATTCTTCCTCCAAGCTCTACCCTAGCCCTATTTTAAAAATTTATTTATTTATTTATTTATTTATTTATTTATTTATTTATTTATTTATTTATTTATTTGCAGTACTGGGGATTGAACCCAGGGGAATTCTATCTCCAAGCTGTAGCCCCAGCCCTATTTTTTATTCTTTACTTTGAAACAGGGTCTCAGCCGAGTGTGGTGATACACCCTTGTAATACTAGTACTTGGGGAGGCTGAGACCAGAGGATCTGGATTCGCGGCCAGCCTCAGCTACTCAGCTACTTAGTGAGGCCCTCCACAACTTAGTGAGACCCTGTTTCAAAATAAAGAATAAAAAATAGGATTGGGGGTGTAACTCAGAGGTAGAATGCTCCTGGGTTCAATCCCCAGTACTACAAAAAAGAAAAAAAGAAAAGAAAGTCTCATTAAGTAAGTTGTGGGGGGGTCTCACTAAATAGCTGAGGCTGGCTGTGAACCTGCAATCCTGTCTCAGCCTCCCAAGTACTGGGATTACAAGCGTGCACCACTATGCCTGGCCCAATCTTGTTTTAAGACCTACATTTCTATTAAATCTGAATCTCAAAAAGCATTTGCCGATCTATGGAAAAAAATCAATAGTCATCTGAATACTTTCTTTCAACAGAACACAGATATTACTAAACTCTTATAAATGAAATGAAGATAGAGCTGGCTAGGTATAACTTTTTATAGAAAGGAATCAATTGTAATCTGCCATTGTTTTATACAATGATCAGAAATTCCTAACTTGTTCACTTATTTTGGCAAATATTTTAAAATACAGATTCCTTACCCACCTCTGCCAAAGTGACCAATACTTACAATGCAGAACAATCATGTGTTTGTAGAAGTTTTCCTATTACTCCTGCTTTGGCCTGCCACAACCCCAAACCTCGAAAGGCAGTTTTGACAGAGGTCATGTAAATTCACTAACTCAGGAAGAGGGCTACTACTAATAAAATAGCTGCTTTGCTGCTTAACTATGCAGCCCTCTAGAATTTCCATCTGGATCTGTTCAATCTTCTTACCCAACGGTTTTGTGTGTCTCCATAAGGATGGTTCCATTTGGTCCCGGGACAGGCATGGAATTGTAGCGAATGCTGACTTGAGACTTACGCAGCAGACCCTCTCGGGCTATCTTGAGTCCTTCATAGAACATTGCTAGCAGAAACACTGCCACAAAAGCTCCAGCCATTTCTAAATAGGGAAGGAGAAGATGGTGATGCTATTAAACATGTGCAGAATCACTAACAAGAGAGCTCTCCAGCTGGGTGTGGTAGCTTGTAATCCTAATACTTGGGAGGCTGAGACAGGAGGATCACAGGTAAGAGGTCAGCCTCAGCTATTTAGTGAGGCCCTCTGAAACTTAATGAGACCCTGTTTCCAAATAAAGAATTAAAAATAGGGCTGGTGGTATAGCTCAGAGGTAGAATGCCTCTGAATTCCATCCTAGTACTGAAAAAAAAAAAAAAAAAAGAGAGAGAGAGAGAGAGAGAGAGAGAGAGAGAGAGAGAGAGAGAGAGCGCGCGCGCAAGCGTGACAACATAGAAAAAAAATACCGTAACTCTTGGTTTTTGGATACATTATATTGTTACCCCTTTAGCTACCTAGTTAGGGAAAGAGCTAAGATGCTGTTAGCAAAAATCACTGCCTCAGAATAGATTTATTTTTTTTGTGTGTGCAGTATTGGGGATTAAAACCAGGGGCATTCAGCTCTAAGCTACACCCCCACCTTATTTTATTTTATTTTTTGTTTTTGAAACAGGGTCTCATTAAGTTGCTGACAGGCTCACTGAGTTGCTGAGGCTGGCTACAAACTTGTGATCCTCCTGTCTCAGTCTCCCAGGTACTGGGATTATAGACATGTGCCACCATGCCTGGCTACTTTCTTTCTTTTTTATTTTTTGGTGCTGGAGATTGAATTTAGGGCCTTGTGCATGCTAAGCACATGATACATCTAAGTTGCATCCCCAATTTATATTGTTTTTTCTTTCCTGTTTTCAGAGAGTTTCTCATTATTTTTCCCAGGCTGGTATCAAATTCCTGGGTTCAAGTGATCCTCCTGCCTTGTTCTCCCAAATAGCTGGGATCACAGGTGCATACCACCATCTCTGTTTGTTTGTTTTCTTTCTTTTCTTCAGTTATTTTATTTTTGAGATGGGGGTCTCATTATGTTGCCCAGGCTGGTCTTGAACTCCTAGGCTCAAGTCATCCCCCTGTCTCAGCCTTCTGAGTATCTGGGACTACAGGTGTAGACCATGTCTGGCTTACTTTATGATTAAGATTAAAAAAAAAAAAAAAAAGATGGGTGTGGTGGCGCATGCTTGTAATCCTAGTACTTGGAAAGATGAGACAGGAGGATGGCAGGTTGGAGGACAGCCTCAGCAAGCAGTGAGACTCTCATCAACCTAATGAGACCCTGTTTCAAACTAAACATAAAATAGGGCTGGGGGTATAACTTGGAGGTAGAATACCCCTGGGCGCAATCCCCATTACCCCCCCCCACACACACACACACAAAGGGGCTGGAAATGTAGCTCAATGGTACAGTGCTCCTGGGTTTGATTCCTAGTACCACCAAAAAACTTCAAAAACAAACCAACAAACAATAAAACAAAAACAACCCCCCCCACAATAAAAAAAAATCATCCAAACAATAACCTTTTTGTCAGGCTGCTTGATATCATTGAATTAGCTCTGTTACATTGAAACACATACACAAAGTAGAAAACCAAAAAGGGGAATAACACTTTTTTTTTTTTTGACAGAATCTTGCTATACTTCACACTCAGGCTGGTCTTGAACTCCTGGGCTCAAAAGATCCATTTCAGCCTATTAACAATCTATTTTTAAACTGCTGACTATATTTCTTCTTCTTTTTTTTTTGTTTGTTTGTTTGGTATTGAGGATTGAACCAAGGGGCATTCTACCTCTGAATTCTACACCCCAGACTTATTTTATTTTTTATTTTGAAACAAGGTCTCACTAAGTTGCTGAGAGGGCTCACTAAATTGTTGAGAATGGACTTGAACCTGTAGTCTCAGGTTCAAGCATTACAGGGATGTGCTACCATACCTGGACTGACTACATTTCTTGAACAGGCATTTCAGTGCCATTTATACTGTAAAGTGTTGATAATGACTTAGATGTATCATACCTCTAATTTAACATACTACCTTGAACTGAATGCCCCCCCGCCTCCAAAACAGACTGACTGTGCAGACTCAAGACACACCTGGTACATAGGGCAGTTCAGCTGACTTCCAAGCTATTGCAATTTGAATTTAAAGCATACCAATGCAACACAATAGACACAGAGAGATAGGTGATCAACTACCTCAAAACTAGTGACTCTAAGCATCGGAAGGATGTGGACCATAGTTTGTTACACTAGAAACAGCACTATCCTAGGCAGCTCCAGAAAGTTTGGGTCTTTGTTTAGCTCTAATATACTGACTGTGTGATTTAGAGTAAGCCATTTTACTATGTGATGCTTAATGTATCTGTAAAATAGGAGGAGTATACTATATCTATAGTTGTTGTTGAGCTGGGTGTGGTGGCGCACACCTGTAATCCCAGTACTTGGGAGGCTGAGACAGGAGGATCACAGGTTTGCAGCCAGCCTCAGTTACTTAGTGAAGCTCTCTCCAACTTAGTGAGATCCTGTTTCAAAATAAAGAATAAAGCCGGGCGTGGTGGCGCACGCTTGTAATCCCAGCATTCGGGAGGCTGAGACCAGAGGATCCGGGTTCGCGGCCAGCCTCAGCTACCTAGTGAGGCACTCCGCAACTTAGTGAGACTCGGTTTCAAAAATAAAGAATAAAAAATAGGGCTGGGGGTATAGCTCGGAGGTAGAATGCCCCTGAGTTCAATCCCCAGTAC
>PVLC010032131.1:0-18672 GCA_004027655.1 Graphiurus murinus | reverse complement strand
CAAATAAAATAATTATATCATCAATTTAAAGAGAAATTATAATAATCCACTTTTCTTAAACAGAACAGAATTATAGTCTTCTGATGTCAAAGCAACTACAAAAATGTCTTACTGTGTCAATCAGTGATATAAAAAGAATAATTTGACAGGTGATTGTGATTTTAATTGGAAACAGTGAATGACCATCAGTAAGAAAATATATGATTACATAGTGCAACTTCCTTAACAAAGAGAAATTATACAGAACAATAACAACAACAACAACAAACATAGCTATAGTCTACTGAGTTGCAGAAATACCCATGCTTTATATGTAAGTGACAAAAGCAAATTTCAGAGAAATGTGATTAACATGATGCTATTCATGTGAAAACAGACAACACATATCTGAGTCTAAGTATGTATGGAAAGTATGCCAGGGATATTTGTACATTATGTTCATTGCTGATTAACCACAGCAGAGGTGAGTAATTTTTCCACATCCCCGTTTCCCTCATATTTAATGGATCATGGCAATTGTATTTTACTTATGCATTTTTTAGAAAAAAATAGAATTTACTCTTAAAATTATAGTATTTTAAAATTAACCTGAACCAAATCAAGTTTTTAAATACAACTACTAGTTGATAGAAATATGAAGGATGGAACAACTGATTTAAAAAGTACTACTGAACTAAGTTTTGAAAAACATAAATAAATGGATAAATATTTCATGTTTTTGTGTGGGGAGAATAAATGTTAAGGAGCCAATCCTGTGTTTCAGGTTACAAAATGATGAATAGCATATAAAAATATTTATACCCATTTTTGTAAAGTCATCACAACAAAACCCACATTACATATTGCAAATATATATTTAACTGAAGTAAAAGTACAAGCATGTATTGTATGACGTATATAGCAAGCTTAAGATAGTGATTGCTTCTAGAGTGTGGGTGAGACAGATGAGCTGTTAGGCAGACCTCTGGCATAAATCTGTTTATATCTTCTTTAAAAAGGTATCTGAAGTCAATGTGGAAATTGGAAAGATTTTCCATTGTCATAAACAAAATATCTGCCAAATATAATAAACAAAAAATTGCTTGCAGTGTATGTAACATATTAATTAATTAATTCATTTACTTTGTGATACTAGGGATTGAACATAGAGGCATTCTATCTTCAAGTTACATCCCAGCCCAATTTTATTTTTTACTTTAAAATGGGCTCTCATTAAGTTGCTGAGGGTCTCACTAAATTGCTGAAGCTGACCTTGAACCTGTGGATCTTCTTGTCTCAGACTCCCAAGTAGTAGGATTATGGACATGCACCTCCATGCCCAGATCCTATTGTACTTTTGTTGTTTTTCAGTTATGTTTGTTTTTCTTTATGTTAGTGACTTCAAATTATTTCATAAGTTTTATTTCTGTTGGTTTTGATTATTTTATCTGCTTTCCCAATTTAGATTTTTCTATTATATGTATACCATTATAATTTCATGTATAGTGAGCTTTTATTTTATCATTTTTATATGATTGCCTCAATATTTAATTCAATAACATTCCCATTGCTAATTTTACCTAATTCTCATAGTATCATTTTGACATCCTTCTTTGTTATTATCAAGTGGTAAAAACATTTTGAAATAGTAGTAGTGATGGAGGTTGTTCATACCCTGAGGGATATTAGATATATTTTCTTTACAAATAGACCTGCACAGACTCTTCCAACCTCCTACTGCTAATTTCTGCAATCTCTACAAAAAATGAGTTATCTGATTTTAAATGTGCTATGATGATTAATTTAGTAAATATAGAAATAAAAACCACCTCCATAATATCCCACTTCTACTACAATACACTGAGTCTTTGGATTCATATTTTTTTAAACATAAAAAAGTTTCAATATCTCTGTGAAAAAACAGGCAATCTTAATTGTATATCTTGTGTATTCTTCTTGTTCTGAATCCTGGAGCATAGCTAACACATGGACACTCATAATATACCAAGAGAAGAGAGCATATGAGGTGATCATTTAGAAGCAACTGGGGTTTGAGAAATTCTCTCCACTGGCAAGATTTGCACCAAAATACAATAAAATTCTATAGAGTAGGAACCATGTCTACATAATACCTGTTTCCATTCACTTGGCACAATGACTAACACCAAATAAGAACTCAAAAAATGACCAATTTAAGAGGTTGTCATTTAGTACACCATAACTAGACATATGATACATCAGTGGTGGAAATGAGTCAAAACTATACAATGTTAAACTGAAGAAGGTAAGCCTTCTTGGGCCTTATAGACTCCCTTGTTACAACTGTCAGTGAATATAACCCTCTTCTCTAATGAGTGGCTAGGGTTAAAAATGCAAAGGACTTAAAACTTTTCACACAAAATATATCTGAAGGTCAAAATAAAATTTCTTCATATAATCATGAAATAAAATTAATGTATTCTAATTTTGGTCATGCTCTCAAATGGAGTAGAATAATACCACATGCACATGATAATGGGACTGATAATCAAAATGTATATTGCTGTTGTGAGGTCATCTTTATTTTGCTTTTAATACAAGTGGATATAACCCTGGAATGAAAAATGTCATTACAAGCTGTCTCAGTCAACATTCTTACTGCTATAATCCAGAAACAACTGACCACATAATTTAGAGGAAGGAAGATCTATTTGCTCACAGTAGTTGGAGGTTTGGGTTTGAGTCCAGGTCAGGCCAGGTTTGTGGCGCTCAAGGTAGGGTGGCAGGAAGCAGGAAAGGGGAGATAGCAAGGGCTCTGTTCTCACATTGTGGAGGCCAGAAGCAAGAGAGCCAGCAACAAAGAGGATTCAAAAACAAAAACACAGTTTCTGAGACCACACCAAAGGGATCCACTTTCTCCAGCCACACTCACTTGCCTAGGTTACCACACAGGAAATCCAATACAATAATAGATTTATCCACTGATAAGATTACAATCCTCATAACTTTAATTTCATCAACTCTGAACATTAATACATGAGCTCTTCAGGAGACATCATTCTATATCTAATCATAACACAAGAAGTCTCTTTGTTTTCTGTAATTCTAGAGGAGTCAATGGCCCTAACTTTTCTTTCTTTCTTTTTTTCTTTCTTTCTTTCTCTCTCTCTCTCTCTCTCTCTCTCTCTCTCTCTCTCTCTCTCTCTCTCTTTTCTTTCATTCATGTTTTGGTACTTAGGATGCTGAGATGCACACCCAACCCTAATTTAACTTTTATTTGGAAACAGGGTCTCACTATGTTTTGGAGAATCTTGCTAATTTGCTGAGGCTGACCTTGAATCTGTGATCCTCCTGACTCAGCTTCCTGAGTATTGGGATTACATGCATGTGCTAACATGCTACCATGCTCTGCTCACTGAGGGCCATCAGTATTACTAGTTTCCATTTCCTAAATTAGTTTTTATTTTGCTCTTTTATTTTTCTTGACACTTGAAATTCTTTCTTTCTTTCTTTCTTTTTTTGCAGTACTGGGGATTGAAGTCAGGGGCATTCTACCTCTGTGCTACACTCCAAGTTCTATTTTTTTATTCTTTATTTTGAAACAGGGTCTCACTAAGTTATGGAGTGCATCACTAAGTGGCTAACGCTGGTCGCAAACCCAGATCCTCCTGTCTCAGCCTCCCAAGTACTGGGATTATAAGCATGCACCACCATGCCCAGCTAACACTTGAAATTCTTCTTTATATTAAGGAAGTTACTTCTTTTGAAAATTGTTATATCTAATACAGAATTTCTGTGTTTGCCTCAGTTGTGCTGCCTTGCTTTATCAGCTCAGATTACCTTAAAAGCAATAATCAACCATAAGCATGTTTCAAGTGGAGATGTCACCACACATTCCAGTTCAAGAAGGATTAGACAGATGGGTTAACCCTGCCCCATAATATACATCCCAGAAACAAGGGAAAGGAAATAATATTATTTGAAAGGCATAATTTTCAATGGAAAGGTCCCACCAAGTCCTGCGCAGGATAAATGACAAAGAACAACTCTCCTAGACAAATCATTCCAAAACTTTAGACCTCTGGAATAAAGGAGAAAAACTATAAAACTTTCCAAATAAAAGCACCAGTCTATTTTAAATAACAAAAAGCAGATTGACCTACCTTTCAATTTTCATTTACATTGAATGAAAGAAGACAATAGAACATTGTATGCAAAGTACTGTTCTATAAATACTTGTACTTAAAATGTTCTACATTTATAGAAATAATGGTATCTATGATTATAATCAATGTGTGAGAAAAATGCAAGATTTTCAGAACTGCAAGGACAGTAAACATTAAACAAGTACTAAAGGATGAATGTTAGCAAGAAATGTACATTCAGTAGCAAATGGGATATAAGAAAAAAAGATGCCCTACTTTTATATTGAAGTTATTATTAAAAATATATAGAAGTTTGAAGCTAAAATCTCAAGCAATATTAAGAAAAAATGAAAAAATTATTTTCCATACAAAGAGAAGATATAATACATCTGTTAGAATTAGTTGTAGTTGGGCATACCAGTAAGCAATTCCAAAAGATAGAGCTATTTCTTTTTCATGTAAAATAAGCCTGGAAGCAGGTGATCCAGTGCTAATATGACTTCACCATTATTTATATAACATTTATAGCAAACATTTATTTAATATTTAAACATATTTCTTTATCAACATGGAGAATTAATCAGTAACTATAGCATTTCCTTCCAAATAAAAATACTTTTTGCAAGCTGTCACTTTCTCCTTTTTCCAATATCCCATATTTTGTTGAAAATGTCTGGAGTTTCAACTTTTGGTTTTTATTATACTTTCAATATGCTTTTACTTTCATAAGTGTAAATTTCATTGTATAAGATTAACAACCATACTCTCAAACGAAATATGTATGAAATTTCCAATTTCTTTGGTCAACACTTTTTCATATTTTATGAGTTCCAGTACCCATATTTACAGGACTTTTCCCCCCAAAGCTTGAACTGTAATTCCACTCAGGAAAACTATTCATTTCTTTTAATTTCTTATTCTTCATTTCTGTTATTTATTTTGCTTACAACTCCTATTAGGCAGATTGTCCCAATTCAAGTACCATCATAATTTTCTCATCTCTTTCTCTTTTCCCAGTGCACTGTGACACAATCTATTGACTATATGCATCAAAGATTCAGTCTCCAGCTCTGTCACCATAACATGCATCCCATGCAAATTAGCTTGCTGTCTGTTTGGTTTAAAAATTTTACCCAGAATATTTTTATTCTACGACACTCCAATATTTCATCTCTGTATAACAGCAATTTTTATTTCATGGATGTGATGATGTTTCAACAATATCACTGGATTTGAATTACATGCAGTTATTTTTTTATTTCTTGGGTATACATTCTTATTATTTGTATTAAATTTTCTCTGAATTAACCAGTAAATGAGTTATTTACTTAAGGGGAAAAATATTTGGCAATCTAAGAAGTAGCCGTGTGTGGAGCCCTGGGTTCACTCCCCAGCACTGAAAAAAAAATTTTTTCCCCTAAAGATAATGGTGAAAGGTTCAAGGGACTTATACATTGTTGATTTATAGTGCATTTCCTTTAGCATACAGGCATATTTGGAGCTGTTTATAACATAATTCTAAACTTCAGGAACAGGAAGATCTCATATTTGAGGCTGGATGGAGAGACTAAAGAAGTGGTCTGTTGAGGTCCTTGAGAGTAGGTGATGTGTCAAGAAAGGTCTTTTTTTAAAAGTTTTATCTATGGCAAATTTTTAACATGCATGAAAATAGAAGAGTATAATGAACCTCTGTATTTTTATCACCCAACCTTTAGTAATCTGTGGTCAACCCCACCCTGTTCTTATCCCCATTCACTCTCCTCTCCTGGTCTAAATAATTTCACATTACTTTATATTACTTCCCTGTAAAATTTTCATTATGTCTCTAAAAGAGAAGGATCCTTTTTAAGATTATAAAAATTAATAAATAACATAGACCTTTAAAAAAAAAAATTTTCTCTTTTTTTGATTAAGGCAGTGCCTTTTCATGGTGGTGACTTTCGTGAATACTTGGTGATTATTTATTGTGTTTTAATGATAAAAGTAAAGGTCTATAATGATCAACATTGGTAGCTTGAACATATTTCCCTAAACTCACATGAAATACCCTGGTTTAATCTCTGTGAGGGTTAACAACTGTTACAGATAATCTGGCTCCTCTTCTTGTTGTTACAAAGTTGAGGACCAAGTTATCTGATAATAAATTATTTTCCAGAACTTTAGTTTTTGCTATTTTTACTTCTTTGTATTAGGAATATTCCTTAATTCTATATTATCTAAATTATTTTCAGATGATCCACTTGAGTTTTATAAGTAAACAATTATACTATCTGTGAATTGGTAATAATATACCTTTCCTATAGTTTACAAAAATCTCTTTATTATATTTTCTGCAGTAGTTACCATAATGGGTTTTGTATTTTTTTTCTAGATACTACTACTGATTTATTATCAAGTACTAAGTATGAGCTTTTTAAGAAGGATATTCTTCATTTTGCTTTAGTAGTTATTTAATAATTACCAGTGCCCTAGAAAGTATTGCAAAGAGATTTTGTGTGCTAGGTAGAGATATTATTTTTATTGAAATTAGAATTTTTATTTTTATTTTATGTATACTGCATATTTGTGTGTATATGTATAACTTACTTTGTCCCAAAATGATAACTCCATGGTATGATTAATGATAAAGCATACATTCTTACCAATTATAAGTCTTACTAGGGAATATGTTTTCCTACTTTTAAAAGTGCCAATCATTATTTACTATCCCTGTACTATTCCTTCTAGTTAAAAATGACTCTTAACCATGTTACTGTTTTTATTTTATTGATTTCCTCTAATTAATCTGCCTACTCTGAAATTATTTATACTCCTCATTTCTGGGGGTTTTTTTGTTTTTTTTTTTTTTGGCGGTACTGGGGATTGAACTCAGGGGCATTCTACCTCCGAGCTATACCCCCAGCCCTATTTTTTATTCTTTTATTTTGAAACCGAGTCTCACTAAGTTGCGGAGTGCCTCACTAGGTAGCTGAGGCTGGCCGCGAACCCAGATCCTCCGGTCTCAGCCTCCCGAATGCTGGGATTACAAGCGTGCACCACCACGCCCGGCTTATACTCCTCATTTCTGATTTTCAAAGAATTTAATTAAAATATTGCAGTATTACAAGGTTTTTTTTTTTTTTCATCCAAACTCATCATAAGAATAAACCTTAAGTAATGAGACTTCTCTAGTCTGGAATATTTGGGTATTTAGCAAAATTCTCTTAACAGCACATTAAAAATAATGATATTGTTGACTTTACAGTCAATTAAAAAAGATTGATCTTAATGTACATCCCTTGACTCACCGTGTTACTATCTCACTGTGTATTACATCTTTTTATACTAGATTTTATCTCTATACTTCTAGTTTTATATACAATATTTGTGATTATTGAGTTGTACAAAAATAAGATTGAATAACGAGAAAATAATCCTTTTTCAATATTCATATTAATCTCTTGCATTAAGTGATATTTTATTGAATTTAATAATTATATAGTGCTACCATGCCTATAATTCCAGCCACTTGGAAGGCTGAGGCAGGAGAATCATATTTTGAGGCTAGCCTGGGTCACATAGAGAGGCCCTATCTCAAAATTAAATTAAAGGTCTAGGGATATAGCTCAGCTCTTTGGTTCAATCCTCAGTACCACACCAAAACAAATATATCATATAAATATGTAGATAACTATTTATAGACTAAGAATATAAACCAAGTTTATCAATTATAGTTTAAATTCTCAGCTTTTGGAAATTTTAATTCTTTTTCTCTCAGTTATTAGTTTTTTTCATGTCACTTTTTCCTTTTGTAACAAATGTTCTGGCCTATTTAAAAATAAAGATCCACTGTAAGAAAAATTTTGCCAGTTTTATAAGATGAACCAATATGGTATATACTTTTTTTTTTCTTGGCTTATTAGCCAATCTAAGAATAATAAGTGACCAGCAATTCCAAATGACAGATGCCCCAGACATTCTTAAGTGCAGGCTTCAGGCAGATATGTTATCATATAAGTTCCTTGTTTTCTCATTAAAGACCAGTTTGTACCTCTTGTAATGACTGTCTTATATAAGACAATGTAAATGGCAGCACTATGTAAAATGTGCTAGGATTTAAAATACTGAGTTTAGACTGAAATAATTATCAGTGCCATGCACAAGTAGGTTAACCTGGGAGAGAAAAATATTGTTGCCAGTCTTGGGTAAGCCTTGAAGAAAGGAACAGAGATCCTGATGTGAGTCAGACTTGTTTCATTATTTCTGATTAACTCCTTCAGCTTTGATGACCTAGAGTAAACATAGGTTGCCTCTTTCCCTGGGTTGTCTTAAATATGCTGAGCTCTAGAAGGTACATTCTAGACAAATATTAAAATATCTACAGGCATTCTTATTATCTCTGGTAACTCCTTTGAGTGCTTTCTTCACAGGGGGCAAATATACTAGTTATTCTTCTTTATGTTTTGAATAATAGAAAAAACAAAACCTATGATGCCTCAGTTATAAAAATTACTTATTTCATAGAGATAAGTAATTTGAATAGTATAGTCATGGTAAACTAATTAGACAACCCACTCCTGTTCTCTAAGGAACTATTAACAGTGGTTAGTAAGCAGAAGAGATTCCAGGTGAAAGAACTACAGAGTATGCTCCCTAACCAAGATGATCTTTTTATCTTTTCTTTTCTCTTCCCTTTTCTCTCAGAAAAACCAGTTGAGAATTCTTAAACTATTAGCCAATGGCCAAAGCCTAGAGGGCAATATAAATAAAAAGCAATAAAAACATTTTATATCTATATTTAAAGTTGAATTAATTATACTTTAAACCCATCCAACAAAGTATATTCCAAGCTCATATAGTTTTGTTAGTGAATTTCATCAAATTTCTTAGCAATGATACCAATCTTGCAAAAATTCTTGAAAAGTGTAGAGTATTCCTCAACATTTTTATGGAAGCCAACATAATCATGACACTAAAATCTGACAAAGATAAGAAATATAGAGACCACTACCTTCATGGACATGGAAAGAAAAGACATAAATAATGGATTAGCAAATTGAACCTAGAAGCTAAATACTAACTAATTAGTTTACCTTGCAAATGCAAGGCTGATTTAACATTGAAATCAATATAATAAATGCATAAAATGATGTGGCAAAACTTAGAAAATATCATAATTATTTTCTAAACATTTTTCTTTAGAAAACATAGAGGTGGCATAATACTGAGTGGTGAAATATTAAAACTATCTCTTTTTTTGTTTGTTTGTTTGTTTGTTTTGTTTTGGTACTGGGAATTGAACCCAGGAACATTCTATCTCCCAGCTATACTGCCAGCCCATTGTTTGTTTTTTATTTTGAAACAGGGTCTTGCTAAGTTGTTGAGGCTGGCCTTGAGCCTGCAATACTTCTGTCTCAGCCTCCCAAGTACTGGGATTATAGGTGTGTGCCACAATGCCCAGCATTCACTCTATTTATTTATGTATTTATTTATTTATTTATTTATTTATTTATTTATTTATTTATTTATTTTTATTTTTTCTTTGCAGTAATGGGGATGGAACCTGGGGGCATTCTACCTCTGAGCTACAGCCCCAGCCCTATTTTTTATTCTTTATTTTGAAAACAGGGTCTCACTAAGTTACAGAGGACCTCACTAAGCAACTGTGGCTGGCTGCAAACCCAGATCCTCCAGTCTTAGCCTCCCAAATGCTGGGATTAGGATTACAAGTGTGTGCCACCATGCCCGGGTCACTCTCATTATTTCTAATCAACATCATATTGCAGGTTCTAGTTAGTACAATAAGAAACTGAAATAAAAATATACATGCTGAAAAGAAAGAACTAGCCTGTCTTTACTAATATATGATAGTGTTATTTGTATAGAAAGCTCTAACAATTCTAAAAAAAAATATATCTACAAAATTAATAAGTAAATTAAGCAATGTAGTATGAAGTTATCTATATGAAAACTGTGTATTCGTAAGGTAGCACTAGGCAAAAATTCAAGTACTACATGTAATAACATCAAAAATATTAATACTAAGCCAGGCGTGGTGGCGCACGCTTGTAATCCCAGCATCCGGGAGGCTGAGACCAGAGGATCCGAGTTCGCCGCCAGCCTCAGCTACCTAGTGAGGCACTCCACAACTTAGTGAAACTTGGTTTCAAAATAAAGAATAAAAAATAGGGCTGGGAGTGTAGCTCAGAGGTAGAATGCCCCTGAGCTCAATCCCCAGTACCGAATATATATATATATATATATATATATATATATATATATATATTTTATATATTTATATTTATATATTTATATATATTTATATTTATATATAATATATATATTAATACTTAGAAACAAGTCTCCCAATTATTTTTATTATTGACAATGAAAATAAAAAAATTGCTGTTGGGAGAAATTGTAAAAGATTTAAATATATGTGGGAATAACATTTAAATATGTAAACATGTTAATTAAGCAGTTCTTCCAAAACTGATGTAGTTTAAATTCAATCCCAAATGACCAACGGGCTTTTTAGGGTAGTAATTGACAAGTTAACTATAAAATGGAAATTTTAGATGATTCAAGCTACTGGCATTCAGGCATATTGCAAAGCTATAAGATAGTATCATATTAGCATAAAGGTAGAAAATTAAAACAATGGAAGGGAATATGAGTCTAGACATAGTTAGATATAGCATCAGTTAAATTCTGACAAAGAAGCCAGGCCACATTTATAATCTCAGTAGTTGGGAGGCTGAGACCAGAGGATTTGTGTTCTCAGCTAGTCTCAGCTACTTAGTGAGGCTCTCCCCAACTTAGTGAGACTCTGTCTCAAAATAAAGAATACAAAATAGGACTAGGACTGGGGGTATAGCTCGGAGGTAGAATGACCCTGGGTTCAATCCCTAGTTCAAAATAAATAAATAAATAAATTCTGACAAAGAACCGAGACATTTCAATAGAGAATATAAAATCTTATCACAAATAATGTTATAAAATTAAGCACTGAAATAAAATAACTCTTAACCTGTAAATCATACCATACACAAAATTACATGGTACATCTTAGACATATATGCAAAAGCTAAAATGATAAATTTTCTGGAAGAAAAGTCAAAAGAATAACTTCATAATTCCAGAGTTAGTAATTTTTTAAGCTAAAACAGGACAATAACTGTAAAACAAAAATGACTTGATAAATACACTATTAAGAAAACAAAAACTGAGCTCATAAGCTGGGATAAAAATACTAGCTGTATATATAGGTGACACAGAACTTGTATCCAAAATGTAGACAATACATTTTTTATGTAATAAGAAAATCCATATCTCAATAAAAATGGACAAAAATTTGAACAGATATGTCACAGTTATGGCTAGACATAGAATATCCCCCGAGGACCTCACATTATTAGTATTCAGTTGATACAATTAAATCGTGAGAATTATAAATAGCAGAGGATAAATTCATTGTAATGGATTTACTGGGTAGTAACCTAGCCAGGTAGGGTGTGACTAGAGGAGATGGGTCCCTGGGGTTGTAGCCTTGGGGATTATATATGGTCTCTCCTCTTTCTCACTCTTCCCTTCCCTTCCCTTCCCTTCCCCCTCCCCCCCCCTTCTCTCATTTTCAGCCTCTGTGATGGGAAAACAAAGCCCTTCTTCTTTCCCTCTCTCTGCTTCTGGCTGCCATGCCCTGAGCTCTGCACACCCATTATGACATGGCCGGAACTTCTAAAACTTCCCAAAATGAAATAGATAAATCTTCCTTCCTCTAAGTTGTGTGGTTAGGTTTCCTGGATTATGGCAGTGAGAAAGTTGCCTGAAACAGTCACCTAAGAAGGTACATGGATGCTGAATGGCCAAGAACACATGAAATAACACTTAACAGAATGAAAATTAACATGAAAACAGATGCTACTATATACCCATTATCACAGCCAAAATAAAAATTAATAATAACACTAAATGGTGATAATGTGCCACAGCTAGAACCCTCATGTAGTGATTACGGAAGGATAAAATTATATACTCATGTTGGCAAACTTTGCAGTTTCTCTTAAAGTTTAACATACAGCCAGTTCTATGACTGCAGTTTCACACAAAGAGAAATGAAAATACATGTGCACAAAATAATTGTACAAAAATATTTTAGTTCCTTATTCATATTAATTCAAACTGGAAACAATTCAGATGTCCACAAAGAGATGAAAAGATAAACAGATTGTGGTATATTCATAAAATAAAACTCTACTAACCAGTATAAAATAGTGAGCTGGTTTACTTATAGCACAGAGTAATCTCAAAAAAAAAACACATCATGTTATGAAAAATAAAATAACCTAGACACAAATATGAGAATATAGGATAATTTTACTTACATGAAGTTCAGACATAGGCAACAATAATCCAAGGTAATGGAAGCAGGACAATGGTTACCCACAGGGAGATGAGAACTGACAGGAAGGCAGCACAGGGAGTCTTGGGAGTCAAAGAAATATTCTGTTTTCGTTCTGTATTTGTCAAAATTCACAGAAAGCATGCTTAGTTGGCTTTCAAATCCATGAGAGGAGGTTAAATCAACACAGCAAAAATGAGTACAGATGAAGAGAATCCTCAGATTGAGGTCTGGGGATCCCAATGTTAAGAATCCAGAGAAAGGAATATGTATCAATAAAACTGTCTGATGCAAGGGGAAGTGAGAAGAGGAAAAACCATATGTCCTGGAAGGCAAATGAAAAGACAGTCTAGAAGGAGGAATGACATTGCCCAGTATTACAAGTGATAGATGTATTGATCAAAGGTTGATTATTAGATTCATCAGTACAGATTGTTGTCTGATGCATTTTAAAACTCAAAACAAAATTATTATAAAAATAAAAGGTTGTTGGTGATTTAATGGGAACGAGAAGCACCTAAAACATACCTTCTAAAGCTGGGTGTGGTGACATATGCTTGCAATCCTAGTACTTGGGAGACTGAGACAGGAGGATCGCAGGCTCCCAGCCACCCTCAGCAACATTAGGCCCTCTGCAACTTAGTGAGACCCTGTTTGAAAATAAAATAGGACTGGGGGTATAGGTTAGAAGTAAAATGCTCCTGTGTTCAATACCCTGTACCATATATACACAAAAAAATACCTTCTAATATATTATCACATTTTATTTGATGATACACTCCCACCAGAGGAGTGTTCTGTTTATATAATTTAGGACTTAGACATCAACAATTTAAGTTCCATTCACTCTGAGGTATTCAGGAAACTATAGATATATAATGTATCAGTTTTATAATGCTAATTGCAGAAATCAATGGGAATGGAAACTTCATAGCAATCACACTGGTGAAAAGAAAACATGGGGATATTGTCTAGAAACTTTTGGTCCTGGCATTTGCAAATTATTTGAAATAATATTGGTTAAATCTTTCTTCTGTATTTCTGCAAGTGAATAGCAAACAGATAGTAAAGATGTTTCAGAAGTGACTATTAACCTAGCAGCTTCTGCAAGGTGAATACTTATTTTCTCTTCCTTTCCTATCCTTTGTGCAGACCCCTCAGGGATATCACACCAGCCACTGTCTTCTCTCTCTGTCTGTCATCATGAATTCTCCTATCAGTATATACAAATGCTCTCATTTCTCTTATTAAATTTCTCTCTTGACTCCATTTTCCTCTTTGGTGACCATTATTTTTCTGTCTCATAGTATATCAAAAAATGCCTTAAGAAAATTGTATATATTCACTGACTTTTAATTCCTCTCCTCCTGTCCATTCATAAATCCACTCTATCCAAATTTTTTCTGAACACTTTCAACAAAATGCTTTTGTCTGTGGTAATCAATGAACTTCAAATTGTGAACCTTTTGATCAGCTCTCACTCACCTGTCCTATTAGTAATATTTAGGTAGAACAAAGCAATCATGCACCTTGAAATATTTCTTCTTACTCAACTTCCAGGCAATGTGACTTTGTGTTCTTGTTCTCCTCCCTGAAAAACTTAGAAATTATTATGGCCTCTGCCTGAAATTGTTCCTTCCCTCCCGTGGTTCCCTTCCTGGTCTCATTCAAGTCTTTAGCTTGATATTTCCTTCTCAACTAGGCCTACCTGGACCTTTCTGTTTTAAATTGGATTCAATGCATCACCATGTCCTGGTCCCTCCCAATTTCACTTACTGTGCTGTGTATTTTTGTTTTATTGTTTGCTTCCTTCTACAAAAATATAAAACGCCACAGGGACCAGGCTTTTTTACCTATTTGCTTTACTAATATGCCGCTGAGGGCAAGAACGATGCCTGATATGTGGTAAACACAACTCAATAAGCACTTGCTGAATTTAAATGGTTAGTTTAAGATTGAAAAACCCATGAAAATGGAAAGGAATAGTTTCATCTTCACAAAAGCAATTGAATTTGTGAATGAATCACACAAACCCCGATTTCTTGCTCTTGTTCTCCTATGAATCAGATTTACCAGGCTTCAGAGTTAGTTGTAGATGTTACTTTGAATTTGCCCTGCATCGTATAGCTTTCTTGACCCTTTTTCTTGGCTTTGAATACAGAATACTTGTATTATTTCACAAGAAAAGCTGGGCAATTTTCATAGAAAAAAAATCAATGTCTCAGAATAAAATATAGTCACAGTTTCTTCATAAAATAAACTTTTATATTTCAGTGCTTAGAGAGTTTCACCCATATATAATATTATACAGTATTACCCATATGTCCTGCATAATTTGTTTTTGCAGTTTAACAAGATTTCATAAGGGTCACTGAGTTAAAAGACTTTAAAAATATTATTCAAATAAATATACTTAATCATAAAATAGAAAGTCTAGGTCATTTCTGAGAATTTGTTTAAAAGAGAGTATGTGTGTAGCTATACAGTTACAGCAATATAGCTATGTAGAAACAAATGCAGGCACGTACGGAAATTACTTTCACTTTTAAATTCTTAAAGTATGCTTTTCTATAAAGATCTATGTAAAGTATAACTTAACACAATTCTGTTCACTAATTTGCTTATTAATATAGTTTGGATATAGGGGGTCTCCCAGAGAACCTCGTGTGTTAGGCTATACAGCCAGATTCAGAGCTGGAGGTGTGGCTAGAAGAAACAGATCACTAGGGATCTGAATCCAATCTAGACCCCAGTCTCTGTCTCTCTGCTTCCTGGAAGCCCTGACATGAGGGTGGTTTTTCCTCCACCATACCCTAAAGCCCTGCCCCAAGCTGCTTCTGCCTGGGAATCAGCCAACCATGGACGGAAGCATTTGAAACCTCTAAAACCATGAGCCTAAAAACCTTCCTTGCTTTAAATTGTACTTGTCGGGTATTTTAGTCACAGTGATGAAGAAGCCAACTAAAACTCTTTAAATGAAAATCTTTTGGCTATTCACAGAGAAGGGTCACAGCAACGGCACAGTAGGTACAAAATCCATATTAGGAATGTCAAACTCATTGTGAAAGAAGCCTTTTTTAAAGAACAGAGATGGCTGAGAATGATGACTTTTCCAGAAGTATATATTGCTTGAGATTGGAAAGACAATGATAGAGAAAAAGTTATTTGACCCTTGTCAGAATGATGAATTCAGACAATAAAAGAAAAAATATAAAAATTGACACAGGAAATACCGTATTTGGCAATTTTTCAGTCATCTGGATACAGGTGTTCATCGGCAGTCACAGCACCTCCACTTTCTCAATTTATCCATAGGAAAAGTGATATTTCCATGCCAGGTAAACATTTCACAATAAAAATATAGTTCGCCTGTGTGATGTAAAATAACCCCAATTAGAATGGCAATCATTAAAAACACAACAAAAACAAATGCTGGCAAGTGGAGAAGTGGGAACTCTAATTCATTGTGGATGACATTTCAAATTAGTGCAACCACTGTGGAGAACAGTATGGAGGATCTTCAGATGAATGGGAATGAACCTACCATATGATCCGGCAATACCACTTCTAGGTATCTACCCAAAAGAATGGAAACCAAACTACCAGACTAAAGCATGTGTATCTATGTTTATAGCTTCACAATTCACAATTGCCAAACTATGGAAACAGCCAACATGTCCATCGACAGATGAACAGATTACAAAACTATGGGATATGTACACAATGGAATTTTACTCAGCCATAAAGAAGAACAAAATTACATCATTTGCAGGGAAATGGATGGAACTGGAAAACATTATGCTAAGTGAGATTAGTCAGTCACAAAAAGTAAAAAATCAGATGCTTTCCCTAATATTCAGAAGCTAGGAAGTGAGTCATAGGACTGAGTGTAGATTAAGAAGGAGAAACCTTAGATGAGCAAAGAAGGCAACCTAACTGAAGGTGATGGAAGAGGGGAGGGGGAAACACCCTAATGCACATGATGTACATTCACAGATATATCATAGACATATCAAAGCTGAACAAGAGAAGGAGGGAGGGGGGAGGGAAGGAGGTGGGAATTGGGGAAAGTTTAAACGAATGATGTGTGCATGTATGCCTCAACCAGCTTGTACCTCATTAAGATGCATGATTACAATACACCAATAAAAAATAATTTTTCCAGCATTCTTTGTACTCCCAAAGCCCCTTGCTATTTAGTCCCATTTACACTAAAATTCTTATATACTAAAGGTTTCATAATTTGAAACATTCATATTTAAAGGAATGGATTCCCGATGTAATAGTTGATTTATGAAGCTGAACCAATGTTATTTTGCCAATGTGATACTTAAGCTTCAAAATCATCTAGGTTCATAATATTTTATCAAATATATGAAGAAATGTTCTCTGTTGAATTCCTGAAAGTGTTTTGCTAGACTCTTAATTGTAAATTGCTTTTACTCAGACATAAATTCCCAGACACCCAAGTATAGGTTATAGTTTTGTTTCTAAGTCAACATAAAATTATTTGCTATAGAAATTTATCAATAAACTGTTGAGGTCTGAGAGAAACTACTAACTTCATAAAAAAATTAAGTGAATAGAAAAGGTTCTTTTTTGAATAATCCTGCATATGCATATATGTATACAAAACAATCTGCATGTATATATATACAAAATAATTACATATGTCTATAAATTTGACTTCCCCCTTTTTCTGTTGGTTGTTGTCTTTCATTATTTAATCTCTCAGGTCTTATGTTCTATGCTGTCAGCCATTTTCTGAGAGTAAAAATCTGATGTATTAATATTTACTTTTGATTTACATTATCACTTATATAATGTCTTTGCTTCATAGTTTTTGCTATATTTTCTTTTTCCTTTTTAATTTGTAATTTTTTCAAAGAATGTTAAGCCTCAACTCTATTTATACTTCATGAAAAATAAGTTTACCCTACACAGAAGTTTGACAAAAATAGTATAAGTAAGTTTTCATTAGGACTTTCACCCTTCATGGAAATGCAGTCAGAATCATCAAGTTAGATCATAAACCATCGGACTACATAATGCAGCTCTACATTATCATCTCAGGAACCCCACATCCTTGGTGGGTGAGAGGAAAACAATGAGGAACAGAAGTCATTCTAAAAGAGAATTCATCTCTGCGATTTCTGGCCTGTGTTGGCTGACACCTGCATCAGTGACCAACTTTCTATATCTAGTTTTCAGTGACCTGAGCCCTACACTGAGCCCCATTGCAGCTGTGACTGCCATTCACCCCACTGTTACTGCCTCTAACTGGAGAGTTTCTGCCACATTAAGAAAGTAAATGCTCCACTGGGAAAAATTAAAATGTAGAAATTCAAAGAACAAAGGCTGCATTTGAAAGGAAGTTCTACAACTCAAGGACTTTGAAACTGAAACAATTGTTCTTCAGGCCCAGGTACAGATCCCAACTAGTGATGTTAACCTTCATTGAAAGGGAACCAAAGGAATCAGCCCTCATCTTATCTCAATCAGAACCCTAGTCATGGCTCCTCCAAGTGGCAGGATAATGGATAAAATCTACTAAGGTTTTTACTTTTACTAGTAATCCATGAATTTTTTTTTATTCATTTTTATTTTATTCACTACGCAAATAGTTTAGTGAACTAACAATTATTAATCGAATCACCATTGTATTCTAGGTAACATTCTAGTAATTCTAGGGCTTTTTTTAACAGCAAGATTGACTTTCTCAGCGGGGAATTATGAATTAATTCTAAATTATGTCCTTTAATTTGACTCCAACTGTCCTAAAACAATTAGTTAAGTTCTTACTAATATTTATATTCATCATGCTTTTATATTGTTATAGTGCTAATATAAGATCAATTTTGTGTTTAATTCTTGCTTTAATATTTTAAATAATTTATGAAGCAATAGACTTCGTTTTTTCTGGAAGGGAGAACAAGTATCATTTGAAATTAACAAAATGAGTAGGGTATATAGAGACATGTTCTACACTTAAATGGAACAAAAGAAAAAAAGATTATTTTCCTCTTCTTATAAAAAATTCTTATAAAAATTTTCTCTTCTTATAAAAAAATTCCCTTTTTATTTTGAAACAAGCAAAACTTCTTTCAAAATAAAAAGGGCTTAGGAAGTAGCTCATAGGTAAAATACCCCTGGGCTCACTCCCTAGCAACACACACACACACACACACA
>PVLC010032130.1:0-17828 GCA_004027655.1 Graphiurus murinus | reverse complement strand
GATATATAGTTTGCATTTGACTCATTTGGGTAAGATAGGAAAACATCATAATAAACCAAGCTGGCTGAATCTAGGCCAAATTGCTTCCACTGGGTTTGGATTTTCTTGGCAAGCAGTAAATTTTGTTCCGTTCCTGCCAGATGAGGAAGTTTTGTAAAAGAACTAAAATGAGAAACAAAAGAAGTGCGAATTAAAAGAGTTCATTCAGATGATGTGTCCAAGACCTCTTCTAGATGCATTACTTATACTTTAGGCATGAAGTTGTCAATTCTGTATCAGAGATTTTTTTTTTTTGCAGTACTGGGGATTGAACTCAGGGGCGTTCTACCTCCGAGCTACACCCCCAGCCCTATTTTTATTCTTTATTTTGAAACTGGGTCTCACTAAGTTGTGGAGTGCCTCACTATGTAGCTGAGGCTGGCCTCGAACCCAGATCCTCCAGTCTCAGCCTCCCGAATGCTGGGATTACAAGCGTGCGCCACCACGCCCGGCTTGTATCAGAGATTTTTAAAAGCAAAGCCAGAGATATCAATTTCTAGACATGCCAAATTTGTGTGTGTGTGTGTGTGTGTGTGTGTGTGTGTGTGTGTGTACTGGGGAGTGAACCCAGAGGCATTCTACCTTCAAGCTATATCCCCAGCCCTTTTTAAATTTTTTTTGTTTTGAACTGGGCATGGTGGCACATGCTTGTAATCCCAATACTTGAGAGGCTGAGACAGGAGGACCACAGATTTACAGCCAGCCTCAGAAACTTAGTAAGGTCCTCTGCAACTTAGTGAGACCCTGTTTCAAAATAAAAGAATAAAATTGGGTTGGGAGTACAGTTTGAAGGTATAATTCCCCTGGTTTCCATTCCCAGTACCACACATACATACATACATACATACGTAAAATAAATAAATAAATTTTGTTTTGAAACAGGGTCTTGTTAGGTTGCTGAGAGTCTCACTACATTGCTGAGCAGGTCCTTGATCCCCCTGTCTCAGCTTCCCAAATACTGGGATTACAGACATGTGTGCCACACTTACCTGGCTAGACATGCCAATTTTAAAATTATTTAAGTACAATTGCAGTTGTCATATTTTGCTTCCTTAGAAAAGAACACATTCCAGGTAAACACAATCAGCAGAGGACCCGAAATGATAAGACGCCCTGGACCAGTGTCATACCTCCATACTGATGCTGCACCTTCTTGCTCTTTACTGATTATTCAGTAAATAGAGGACACGGGGAGGGGGATCTTACTGTTTGACAGAGACCAGTCAGGCACTTTTTACATTTGACTTAGACATTTCTTCTGTTGTATTGTGTATATAGTTGCTTATTTATCTCATTGAGTTTAAACTCTCTGCATTTGGGGTGGGATGGAGGGTACTTGGGATTGAACTCAGGGGCATTCTACCTCTGAGCTACACCATCAGATCTTTTTAGTATTTATTTTGAAACAAGTTCTTGCTAAGTTACTAAGACTGTCCTCTTAGAACCTGTAATCTTCCTGTCTCAGCCTCATAAGTACTGGGATTACAGACATACACCACCACACTTGAATGTTGCTTATTTATGATATTGAGGTTAATCTCTGTGCAATTTTATTTTATATTCCCCACTGCTTAGTTCTTACCTGTTACCAAAGAAACATATTTATTGAACTGAATGTGGGCAATGCTGTCTTGTCTCTGGGTATAAATGAGCTTTAACATTTAAGTGATCTTAGTGAGATATACATTGTCTTAGTTGGATAGTCTTTTAAAACTGTTTCCCAGCCAGGCATAGTGGCACACACTTATAATCCCAGTACTTGGGAGGCTGAGACTGGAAGATCCAGGTTCGCGGCCAGCCTCAGCTACTTAGTGAGGCCCTCTGCCACTTTGTGAGACTCTGTTTCAAAAAATGAATAAAAAAAAAAAAAAAAAAAAAAAAAAACAGGGCTGGGGTATACCTCGGAGGTAGAATTCCCCTGAATTACATCCCCAGAGCTACCAAAAAAAAACCACAAACAAAAACAAAAAACTGTTTCTCAACCTTCCTACCTCATCTGTCATCTGTAGAGCAATGATACTTTTGTAAATTAGTTTTTAAGTTAACCAGAGGACAATAGCAACAACAAAATATGGCAATAAAGGTAAATTAACATTCATTGAAAATCTACTGCTTGCTAAGCACCCTACTGGCGCTTTACATGTATTACCTCACTTAATTCACACAACTCTTCTTCCTTTGTTCCCATTTGTCAAACAAGAAAACTGAGGTAGTGATTGACTAATTTGCTCATAATTTCACAGCTAATAAATGTTGGGGCTAGAATCTGAAATTGTAGTTGTCTGATCTTGGGAAATAGTGCTGTCTCAATAATTCACCTGATCTCATTACCTAGCTACTTAAATCTTTCTACCACTCCTTATACTCTGCATTATAAAGTTCATACTCCAGCCAGGTGTGGTGGCTTATGCCTGTAGTCCTTGTACTTGGGAGGCTGAGACAGGAGGGTTGCAGGTTAGAGGACAACCTCAGCAAGTAGTGAGACTCTCATCAACCTAGCGAGAACCTGTTTCCAAATAAGAAATAAAATTGGGCTGGGGGTATAACTCAGAGGTAGAATGCCGCTGGGTTCAATCCCCAGTACCACACAAAAATAAATAATTAAATAAGTAAATAAAATAAATTTCATACTCCAACATGGCATACAAGGCCCTCTTACATCTGGCACATCCTTCCACCTGTTCACCTTCATTTCCTACCACTATCTTTGTAAACGCCTCTGCTCTGTGTCATTGGGCATACTCCTTTTCTTCCCAAAAGGATTATGCTCTCACATTCTTGCTCTCCAGCTCTCTCTCTCTTGCTCTCTAGCTCTGTTGCTCCCTCCCTACCTCACCTTTTGGTCTTCTTTTGGGGAAGGAGGTATGCAGGAATGGAACCCTGCGTCATGCTACCTCCAAGATATACTCCAGCCCTAATGTACTTTTTTATTTTGAAACAGAGACTTGATAAATTGCCGAGGCTGGCCGTGAATCTGCGATCCTCCTGTCTCCGCTCCAAGTACTGGGATTACAGATGTGTACCACCACACCTGCTACCTTCTAGCCTTTGCACAAGCTCTTCCCTCAGACATAGTGTCCCATCTACCTGAATCTCTCCGCACCACCTTTTCCTACCTACAAACTGTTAACCATCCATGAGGACTTCTCAAGAATCTTCTCCATGAAGTTTTCCCTCTCTATATCCTTAAAGAGAAGCTGCAAGTAATAGATGCTTAATATACTAGATATTTATTATAAAAGAAACAAATATGTTTAGACAGAAGTTATTTTATATTCAGCAGGGCATGGTGGCCCATGCTTGTAATCCCAGCATTTGGGAGGCTGAGATTGTAGGATCCGGGTTCGTGGCCAGCCTCAGTTACTTAGTGAGGCACTCCACAACTTAGTGAGACCCTGCTTCAAAATAAAGAATAAAAAACAATAGGGCTGGGGGTATAGCTCGAGGTAGAATGCCCCTGAGTTCAATCCCCAGTACCGGAAAAAAAAAAAAAAAAAAAAGAAGTTATTTTATATTCATAGGGGAAAACAGTGAGGCTGGGGATATTTAATTTCTACTTCAATTTTATTATTATTATTATTACTATTATTATTATTATTATTATTATTATTATTTGGTACTGGGGATGAGACACAGGGGGGTCTACCTCTGAGCTACCTCCCTCCCGACTCTTTTTTATTTTTTAATTTTGAAACAGGTTCTTGTTAAGTTGCTGAGGCTGGCCTGGAACTTGCAATCATCCTGGCTCAGTATCCCAAGAATTGGGATTACAGGTATGCGCTGCCACATCTGTCTTATTTTTTTCTAAAATGAACATAAACTATTTTTGCAACTAGGGAAAAGTAAATGTATTTCCAGAAATTAATACAGAGGATCAACCAGGAATTTTTGCCTCTCATTTTTTAAAAGATCTCACCAAAGTGAAATACAGAAATGGAGAGAAAAGGGAGCAGTGGGAATCACACTACTTACATTGTTTAATTTTATTTATTTATTTATTTATTTATTTATTTATTTATTTATTTATTTATTATTGTGGTACTGAAGATTGAATCTAGGGGTGTTCTACCTCCAAGCTATACCCCTAAACCAATTTCTAATTTTTTTTGTTCTGGGTCTCTCAAGGTTGCTGAGAGTCTCACTACTTGCTGATGCTGTCCTCGAACTTGTGATCCTCCTGTCTCAGTCTCACAGATACTGGGGTTACAGGTGTATGCCACTACACCTGCCTATATGATTTAAATGGAGTTTCAGAAGAAGAGAAAAGAAGAACATACAGAAAAATGTCTCAAGAAATAATTAACAAAACCTTCCTGGAAAGGGAAAGAAAAGTTTTTCAAGTAATTTTGCAGAAATAACTGAGTATTTATATTTAAGAATATCACCAACTCTTAGATCACACTATACAAAAAAATTTAGTGGATCATTCACCTAACTGTGCTAAATCCAATTATAAAACTTCTGGAAGAAAAAATCTTCTCATAGACAAAGTTATACACAAAGACTAGGAAACATAAAACAAAAAAATTTGGTTGAATGGACTTTATTGAGATTAAAAATTTCTGACTTTCAAAAACTCCTGTGAAAACAGAAAGACCAGCCACAGGAAAAAGTATTTGTAATGCATATGTCTCACAGAAGATTTATCTCCAGAATATGTTATTAAAATATTTGGAGAAAAACTTAATAAAGTAAAATATGCAAATGTCTAATAAGTAGATGAGAAGATGTTTAACATTGGTAGTAACTGGGCATGGTGGCACATGTCTGTAATCTCAGTACTTAGTAGGCTGAGACAGGAGGATCATAGGTTCAAGGACAGCCTCAGCAATGTAGTGAGACTGTTTCAAAATAAAAATTAAAAGAGTTGATCAAGTCCACCTCAAGGAACAAAGAATAGCATTCAGTTGCAGTCCAAAGTTACATGAAGCTGAAACATCTTTCAATAAGCCAATCAGATATGTTTTGGGAGGATGAAGTTAGGGAAGAAAGACCTACTTCAGTAACAAGCTATGGATTTTACTCTAAGAGTGGTTTAAAGAGGCATTTTAAACAACCATAAATTAATGAGCATTAACAATTTCACACATAGAAGATTTCCCAACTGAAAATAACCAGTTTTAATATACTTTTGACTCTATAATAGACTATGTTATATCTTAAACACTATTTTTAGGATAAAAAATATAAAGCAAACTCACCGAAGAAATGATTTAATGTTTTCCGCTCTCATTTCTGATATCAGTTTCCACCGTATACTAGGATGGTGGCGAGCTGCAATGGATGTTTCTTTGAAAGACTTAATAAACCAGCCTAAAGAGAAAATACACACACCAACACATAATCATTCTGACTTGATTAAAAATAGAAACCAAAAAAAAAAAACAAAAAAAGAAGAAAAAATTCATTCCTAACAAACCGGTAACAATGAGTTTTAAAATTCATATTTATGTGAAAGGTAGAAAACTTTCAAATTCCAGTGTATAATTCTGAGTTGGTTAAAACAAGCTTTACATGAGCAGTGTGCTTTCCTTTCTTTCATGCTGTGCATCACTGAAGCAGGGTCTGTCTTATTCTCCCCTGGGGATCTAGTTTGTGACTGTGTTAACACACAGGGGCCATTCTAAACATATTTATTTAAACAAAGAGGAAAGGCAGTTCTTAGTAGGGCTCAGTCCACAATACTTGGTAGTTTTGACTCTTGACTTGGAAAAGCAAGCCTTTTTTTCATACCTTAGGATAGTGATAGCCCAAAATTGTCTTTCCAACAGCCCATAACAGTAGCCTGAACTCAGAGTTAAAAAAAAAGTCTGAATTTCAGTCACATTCCATACATTTCATTCATTTTTAGTTTTGCAGAAATTCACTAATTTCTCCACATGCAGAGTTAAACTGGCTAGGAAGCCCACCCAATCCCTCCATTGCCAGGCTTTCTCCCTTCATCTCTATAAGCAGAGGCTGTGGGGAGGAGGAGGAGGAGGAACCCTGGAGTCAGGTTAGGTGTTTTGTTCACTTACCCACCATAATGCCAACCACAAAAGATGCCAGTGCTGCAGCCAGGCACATCCAAAGGTACAGACGGGTCCTGGACCTCGCCATTGTTTCTGCTCTAAGGCTGGGGCGTCTGCTGTCCTCCCAAGCCTTGGAGCTACAGGGGAACAGAGAGTGGTGAGTGTAGGAGTGGTGGGGGGGCAGGTCTGGGCGCCGCTGACCTTTGCAAAGCCCTGCTCCACCCTCCCTGTTTAGTCCAGAGACAGTGAAAACGTGGGAGAGCCAAGCTCCTCCTAACCCCCATAGTCCCCCGGGACCTTGGAAGGCAGGAGGAGGCATTCTTCCTGTTGGCCAGCAACTTCCATTCTGTGAATTCTGCAGTAAACTGGGCTGCCAGAGTTGCAGGAATCATCCCTCATTGTTTCATATATATATTTGGTACATTGTAATCATACATTTTTATGAGGTACAAGATGTGAGAGAGGCATACAAGGCTCTCATTTAACCCTTCCCCAATTCCCAACCCATCCTATTCCCCTTCCTCCCTCCTCGTGTTTGGTTTAGTGATTGATATGTTGGTGAATGTACATCATGTGCATTAGGGTGTTTCCCTCTTCTTCCCTCATTGTTTCTTAAAGAATTGAATTAGCTCCTCTGCCCATTCCTCTCAAGAATTCCCAACTTTGGCAGCAAAGTACATTAAGTGCTGTTCTCCTTCCCTGCTGATTACTTTCCTTCCAGATTCTGTTGCAAGTTCCAGTTGGTCAAACTCAGGGGAAGTTTCAGGTCCAGCATACTGCACAGTAGCACACTCCAACGTCAACTGAACATTATCATCAACTCTGATGGCATTGAGTTCTCTTGTTCCCCTTTACTCCAAATTCCCGTAATTCTGTGTCCTCTCCTTTAAAGGAGAGTTGTTGGTTTTTTTTTTTTTTTTTTTTTCATGGTACTAGGGATTGAACCCAGGGGCATTCTACCACCGAGCTATACCACCAGTCAATCCTCTTGTCTCAGCCTCCCAAGTACTGGGATTACAAGTGTGCACCACCATGCCTGGCTTAAGGGAGGATTTTACATACCTCACTGGAATATTATTGGTTAGGTTCATATTAGTGAAGTTAAGCACTGAAAGGGCCTTGCACAGTTCCTCACAGTGGGTTTTAGCAAATGTCATCCCCCACCCTGTCCTTGTCCCTAGAGCACCCAGAATTATTTCTTGTTTTATTAATAAAAAATATAGAGTTTTAAATGACTATACGGTGTCTAATAGTTGGAACAAAGGTCTCCTCTTTGCAGAAACAATATAAAATGTTACTTGTTTTGCCCATGAACATTTGGAGGATTATGTAATTTCTAGAGTCTTGGCTTTTTCTACAAATTACCCATGGGACCTTTGCTATAGACTTAAATCTCTCAAAAGGCACAACAAAATTATCTCTACAAAAGGTTTGTCAGAGAGAGAAGGTGGAAACTAATGACTAAGACAGTTATTTGTGAAATTTATTTTTATGCTCTTAATTTTAATAGATAATTGAAGTTTGACTAATAGAAAAGTTGATGCATTCTTTAGCAGTTTGCCGACTTGATCAATCTTCCAAAATATTAACTTAGTCACCATGTGTTGAGAGGCTCTAGAAGGCCACTCAGTGCAAAGCTCTGCAGATATGACCCTCACCTCTATTAAGCCTGCAGTACAATGAAGAAGCAGACATTGAATGAATAATTAAATATAGCAAACCCCAAGAAGATGTAGTATTACCTCAAATGTGACCATTGTTGATGACCCATCAGGCGGTATCTGCAATCTCTGTCTTGACGATCCATTGTGAAAAGTCCCGATAGCTGTTTCAACAGGTCTTTGGCCTTTTATTAATACAGAAGCTGCAAGCATGCAGAATTCCTTCTTCATTAGCTTTCAAACAGGAAGCTGCTATCAAAAATACTTTCTAAGCTGGGCATGGTGGCGCACTCTTGTAATCCCAGTACTTGGGAGACTGAGACAGGAGGATCTGGGTTTTCGGCCAGCCTCAGCTACTTAGTGAGGCCCTCCACAACTCAGTGAGACCATGTTTCAAAATAAAGACTAAAAAATAGGGCTGGTGGTGTAGCTTGGAGGTAAAACGCCCCTGGGTTCAGTCCCCAGTACCGCAAAACAAACAAACAAACCTTCTAATTAAAAGCATCTTGGCAGATATTCACACCTTGCATAACATACCTAATAAAGCAAACTTGTTTATTTATGCTAACCCTTTTCAATTTTTTTTTTTCCAAGATGAAAAGGCATATAAGAAAGTTGGTTTTTTTTTTTCCTTTGCAGTACTGGGGATTGAACTCAGGGGCATTCTACCTCCGAGCTATACCCCCAGCCCTATTTTCTATTCTTTATTTTGAAACAGGGTCTCACTAAGTTGTGGAGTGACTCAATAGATAGCTGAGGCTGGCCGCGAACTCAGGTCCTCCAGTCTCAGCCTCCCAAATGCTCGGATTACAAGTGTGTGCCACTGCACTGGGCTAAGGTTTTTGGTTTTTAGTCCCCCCCCCACCCCGTGCGTGTGTGTGTGTGTGTGTGTGTGTGTGTGTTACTGGGGATTGAACACTGGGTCATTCTACCTCTGTGTTGCACCCCAGCCCTTTTCTAAAAAAACGTTTTTGTTGTTTTTTAAACACTACGTTTCTGAGAGTTTCACTAGGTTCCTGAGACTATCTCCAAACCTGTGATTCCCTTGTCTCAGACTCCCAAGTAATGGGATTACAGGCATGTACCACCATGACAAGCATAAAATTTTTCTATTGGAAAACCAATCTCTTAATAAAACAACTTGACCTGTTCTTGATTCAGTGAGCTTCTATCATTACAAAACATCATTTTCTCTATTCTTCAAGTCAAACTGCTCTTAAATAACCCCTGATATCCACCCCCCCTTCTTGTCACATCATGAAAGAACAGTCTTATAACTCTAAAAATTCAAGTCCCTTCAAATGGGTTACAGCTAAGGTTGAAAACAATATGATATATGTAATAATAAAAACAGTAAGCCAGGTGAAGTGGCACACACCTGTAATTCCAGTATTTGTGAGTCTGCACAATTTGGCTGAGGCTGAAGAATAAAATGAATAAATCTGGCTGGGAGTGTAGCTCAGAGGTAGAGTGCCCCTGGGTTCAATCTAGTACCAAAAGGAACGAGTTTGCCGGGCACAGTGATGCTCGCCTCTAATCCCAGTACTTGGGAGGCTGAGACAGGAGGATCACAGGTTCAATGTAGCCTCCTCAACTTAGTGAGACTCTCAGCAACTTAGTGAAACCCTGTTTCAAAAATAAAAAATAAAAAGAGCTGGGGATGTAAGGAGTTAAAATGCCCTGGTTCAATACCTAGCACCAAATAAGAAAGCAGTATGTGTAAATTCCTTAATAAACATTCTAATAATTAAATTTTAATAAGGAATTATGTTTAGCTTGATGGCAAAGTGGCTAAATATTTATCCAAACCCACAGTCTCACCAGCCTTTGAGTAACAAATTTCATGTTTTGTTTGAAGATGTTGCTCTATCCTTCATAGGAAGGTATCATCAAAATGTTCACTGCATGTAGACATTTTACCACTTAATGACATCACAAGGGGACATTACTACAGTGATGATAATAAGGGTACATGATATAGTCATCCAGACAGCAACACTCCCTTTCCAACAGAATAAATGACTGATGTTATAGCAGCTGGGATTCATGACAAGATGGATTCCAGTTGAGTACTTCTAGGATTCTGGGTCCCCAAATTGTTACAAATGTAAACTAAGATGTTAGAATATTGGTATACTGTACAAAAACAATATACAAAAAACTCTAGAGTGGGTGAGAGGGGGAGACCTAGGCAGAAGTATAGGTAGTGAGAAAAGAGTAATAAAACTGAGAAGAAATTTTAAAGGAAAAGCAGAAACCATGATTGGATGATTTCCTTCTGATGTCACAATTACTCTACTCCACAACAAATGTAGAAATTAGGAAAGAGCCACCAGGTTAAAGTGTAAGATAGAGAAGACTCTGCTCAGGACCTCCTGCTAAGACGGACTGTGCTCACCACCACGCTAGCATTCCACTTGGAACCTTGACATGGGTGAGTTACATGATTCGGCCTTTAAACCAGAATGTACTGCTCAGCCTTGCTTATCCCTAACCATTAACACATGCCTTCAGCCATCGCCTGTGAGACTGCTTAACTAACAATGCAGGATCTGGAGCCCAGGTGCTCTTTCTTCAGATACTCTCTTCCTCTCTATTCATTCACAGCCACAATTCCTGTATTCCTTCCATATCATTTTTTTTTTGCCTGTGTGTGCTACTGGAGATTGAACTCAGGGACATTCTACCTCCAGGCTACACCCCCAGCCTTATTTTTTATTCTTTATTTTGAAACAGGGTCTCACTAAGTTGTAGAGGGCCTCACTAAGTAGCTGGGGCTGGCCGTGACCCTGGATCCTCCTGTCTGAGCCTCCCTACTACTGGGATTACAAGTGTACGCCACCATGGCCCGGCTCTTTCCTATCATTTGATTGTAACTATATCCCTCTAATTCTCTCTCTCTCTCTCTCTCTCTCTCTCTCTCTCTCTCTCTCTCTCTCTCTCTCTCTCTCTCTCTTTTTCCTGGTACTTAAGACTAAACCTAGGGGTGTTTTACCTCTGAGCTATACCCCAGCTTGCTCTTGCTTTTCCTTTTCCTTTTCCTCCCTCCCTCCCTCCCTTTCTCTCTCTTTTCTTTTCTTTCTTTCTCCCACTGAGAATTGAACCCAGGGGTATTTTACCTCTGAGCTACACTCCTAGCCCTTATTATTTATTTTATTTTTATAGTATTTGAAGTTAAACCCATGGGTATTCTACTTCTGAGCTACACTCTCAGCCTTATTTATTTATTTATATATTTATTGGTACTAGAGGTTAAACCCAGGGGCATTCTATCTCCCAGCTATATCTATACCAGAACTTTATATTTTTTATTTTGAAACAGATTCTCAGTTGCTGAGGTTGGCCTCAAACCTGTGATCCTCCTATCTTGGTCTTCCAAGTACTGGAATTACAAGTTTGTATCAACATACTCGGTCCCTACATTATTTTTTTATTTTTGAAACAGCATCTCACTAAGTTGGTGTACCCAAACTTAAGATCCTCCTCTCTCGGCCTCCCAAGTCCTGGGATTACTGATGTGTGCTACCATGCCTGCTGAGCTATGACTCTTTGTTAAATGCTTACTCTTTTTGACCAGCTAGAGTGACCAAGTACAGTTTAATTTATAACAATAGGAATATAATCTCTATTCTGCAAACCATATCCATAATAAGTATCAATTTCATATTTCCCTAAACTGCTGTGCCAACAATTGTAATTCAGTGGGAATTCCTTTTGGAGTTATGGATCATTGTGAGCAAGGCTGCCAGTCATTTGGCAGTCCTTCTCACCACTGTCATACTTTTTATGCAAAACATCTTTTTCTTAGAATCAGACATGCAGGGCTATTAGCAAAAAAGTGAAAAAGTTTTTCAAATGCTCAAGTAATGAAGTTATAAAAAAAAACTCTGATTTGCACTTGGAAAGAGGGTGAAAAAGACCAAGGAAAAAAAAGAGAAGGAATAGGTAAAAAATTGTGGTGTGGCCCCAGGGGAAGTAGCTGGCTCAATGAATGTTTTCTGGCCTTCACAAAGACCAATAGTATACCAAGCAGTGTGCCCCAAAACACAAGCAGGTCATCCAACCACAAAACTTTCTTACTCCTCAATGTCTTTTCTATTTTATAAAAATGATTTGGATCCTGGAGTACATCATGCTAGGTGAAATAAGCCAGATATAGAAAGAAAAATATAGTAGGAACTTTTTTATATGTGTAATCGTAAAAAAAAAAAAGTAAAGTACACAGAAACAGAGAGTAGAATGGTAGTCACCAGAATAGGGAGGTAGAGAAAATGGGGAGAAGTAGGTCAAAGAGTAGAAGCTTGCAATTATCACCGGGCATGATGGTGCAGGCCTGTACTTGGGAAGCTAAAGACAGGAGGATCACAGGTTCAAGGCCAGTCTCTGAAATCTATTTCAAAACAAAAAATAAGAGGGCTGGATTGTAGCTTGGAGGTAGAATTCCCCTTCGTTCAATTTCCAGAACAACCTCCACCCCCAAAAAAGTAAAAAGAAAGAAAGAAAGAGAAACTTATAGTTATATAGAAATAGTGAAACCTAATGTACAACCTGAGGACCGTATTCTATAATATTCCATTGCACAGTGAAAATTTGCTAAGAGAGTAAATTTTAGGAGCACACTCATAAAGGTAATTATGGAAGGTTAACATAAGTTAATTTGCTTGACCCTAGAAATAATTTCACTCTATTGATATATACATAGATAGAGATATATACATATGCATCGCAAAGCATCATAGTTGTAAATATCATGCTGTACACCATAAACATATGTTTATACAATATAAATTAATTTACTTGGGAGTCAGTGCAGTGGTGCATGCCTATAATCCTAGGACTTAGGGGGCTGAGACAGGAAGATTGCAAGTTCAATTCCAGTGTGCAGTAACTTAGCGAGATCCTGCTTCAAAATAAAAAAAAAAAAAATTAAAAAAAAAAGGAGCTGGCGTACAGGTCAGAGGCAAACTATCTAGATTCAATCCCTAGTACCAAAACAAGGCCAGTTGGCCCCATTGATTTTGAATCTGTGGCAAGGTAGCACATCATGGTGGGACCTTATGGTAGAGCAAGCTGCTCACTGTCTGGAAGCAGTGAACCAAATGAACGAGGAGGAAGAGACCAATGTCTCATAGTCCTCTGTAAGTCAGAACCTTAGTGACCTAACTTCCTCCCTCTAGGCCCTACGTAGTTAGCGTTCATTTTCAGCAGCACCATGGGCAGGGGAGCAAGCCTTAAACACATGGGCCTTTCAGGTATACTTCAAATACAACCTGTAGCAGCTGGTCATGAATGTGGAAGTCAATATATTGCTTGTCTTTGTTGACATTATTCATTAGTGTTTTCTGTCCTATCATGTGAGCTTCATGTTGGGAAGCATTCTTTGTTTGTTTGATACTAGGAATTGAACCCAGGAGCATTCTACCTCCGAGATACATGCCTGGACATTTTTAAATATTTGTTTTGAATTAGGGTTTCCCTAAGTTGTTGAGAGTCTAGCTAAATTACTGAGACTGTCCTGAAACCTGAGATTCTCCTGTCTCAGCCTCTCCTAAGTACTGGAATTACAGGTGTGTGCTCCCATGACCATCAGTGGAAATTATTCTTTTTTATGTGTGTGTTATTGGTTATTGGACCAAGGGGCATTCTAACTCTAAACTATACTCCCAGTCCCAATTTTATTTTTTATTTTGAAACAGGGTCTCAATAAGTTGCTGAGATCCTTGCTAAGTTGCTGAGGCTGATTTCAAGCCTGCAATCCTCCTATTTCAGCCTCCCAAGTACTTGGATTATAGGTGTGCACCATCACATCCATCTGGGAAGCATTCTTAATGTTATAATATTTGATAATATTAACTCTTATTTATTTATTTATTTTATTCATTCATCCCATTTTTATTATGTTGTATTACTCTAAGCACTGCATTTTGAATAGTAATATAATAGTAAATAAGCAAATACTGCCCTTGCAATCTTGAAAATTATAGTCTAGCAGTAATTAGTATCTACCAATTTGATGAGAATATTGAATATTATGTGTGTTATAGTATGCTCAGAGTGTGTAATAAGAGGAATTACCCTGGTTTAGAGAATCAGGGAGAACTTTCCTGTAAAACCTTTGAGCTGAGAATGAATGACTAGGATTTAGAGAAACAATGATATGTCTTTTATTTGGATCTACCTAACTATGTCAGATTTTAGGAAGACCTAAACACCTTTATTTTTGTTTAGTAAGCTAAGATACTAACAACTCCATTCTTCTACCACAGCCCGACTCAAATATGTGGAAAAAACACACTGCAATGTGGATGAGCTTTATGCTAAATGAAACAAGACACAAAAGACACAGATTATATAATTTTATTTATTCAAAATTTCTAGAATACACAAACTATAAAGACCTAAATAAATAAGATATTTCTAGGTATGGGGGTGGGGGTATAGGAAGCAAATGTTAACAGGTACTAGGTTTCTTTGGAGGCTGCTGAAAATTTTCCTGAGATCATAGTTATGGTGGTTACACAACACAATTCATTATTAAATAAAATTTAATAAACACATGTATATGTTCAATGTGGGTATCCAATTTTATAACCATATAGTGATTATACTTCCTTAAATTACAATGTATGGCCGGGCGTGGTGACGCACGCTTGTAATCCCAACATTTGGGAGGTTGAGACAGGAGGATCCGGGTTCGTGGCCAGCCTCAGCTACCTAGCGAGGCACTCTGAAACTTAATGAGACCCTGTTTCAAAATAAAGAATAAAAAATAGGGCTGGGGGTGTAGCTCGGAGGTAGAATGCCCCTGAGTTCAATCCCCAGTACCGCAAAAAAAAAAAAAAAAAAAAAAAAAAAATTACAATGTATGGACAGCCCTCATGCATCTAGACATGTAACCTGACATGAGGTCCCAGGAAGCAGTTTCCTCAGGAATGGGAGATTACCAATGAGTCTTCATGAAACCTTATCTTTTTTAAATTTTATCCTTCCTTCCTTTTCTTTTACTGAATATGACTTCTTGTTGCTTTTTTTTTTTTACTAAAAAATAATCCCTTCTATCCTTCTGGTTGAGTAATGTATTTCTTGCTCCACTCAATACAGAAATTTTAAATAGACAGCTACCTGATTTTAGGTTTCAGGTCATAAAAACATGGAGGTGCATGGAATAAGCTTTTTCCGGTGACAGGTGAAATAGGTAAAGAAGAAAGTTTAAACCACTTCGTGAAAACTAGAACAATCTTATCTCACGATCGTGGTGTTACATAAATATCAGTAGTAGTTTCTTAGAGTTCCAGGCACCTATAGGGGGCAAGTTCCTCTATGACTTTTCATTGAGCCTGCCTAGAAATGTGCCTGGCATCCTTTCATCTTGTGAATCTGAATGGAGTTTGCACAGAAGTGTACATCGTGAGCTGGTATGTTCATAAATGGGCCAGGCCCTGAAGTGAATAAATATAGGATCTCAGAATAATACCCCCTTACCCATGCTGCCTTTCTTTGGGAAAGCATGGCTTTGCAGATAACTCTTCTTATGTGGCTCTCTTCTTATGTGCTGCAGAAAATAGTGTAGATTTTCTACATTCTCTTATCTTCTGGCGTGCCCCTTGGCTTTGTCTCACCAAGAGGTGAAACCTTGGTCGCATCAGAAAATGTTGTGATGAAGAGATTTCAGCGGAGTGATTATGTCTTTCCTTAAACACTGTTTCCTGGAGCACTGATGAGGCCTTTGAACCAGAAACCACGTCTCTAACACATTTCGCTCTTTTTCTTAAACAATTTTTCTTTCTTAATTAAAATATCACAATTCTCTGCTAAAGAAATTACATTTACTCAGATCTTTGATGGGATTTTCCCCCTGAGAAAGGTTAACAGAGATCACTTATGTTTCTTTGGACTCTGGCAATACTCAGGTCTCTAGATTTTTAGATGTCTTGAAAAGCAACCAGCAGAAGCAAGCTTTGTCATTTTCAATATTTTAGAAGTTTATTTTTTTTTCCTCTTCTGTTAAGGTGTTGGGCATTTTTCAATAGATTTACAGTTTGTCCTTGAATATGATCCTTTGCTCCCGCCAGAATCATGTAATTCATCTTTCCCTGTTTCTTCTTGTATGTGTCTAAGCAGAATCGCTCATCACATATGAATTAAATAATTGATTTTGACTGGAATACTCTCTTCTTTCCACAGTGGACGTTTCCTTCAACAATGAAATAGAAAACCAAAATATCATGCTGTTTGACAATGAGAGAAGTATGGTGTTTGGACAGGATGGTCAACGCAACTACTATGCTGCCTGGGGGGAACAGGTCTTCAGCTCTGGGAAACATTACTGGGAGGTGAATGTGCACCACTCTTGGGACTGGGCTCTGGGAGTCTGTGAGGATTCTGAGACACGAGAGCACTTCAATATGGTTGAATGTGAGAATGTATTTCTTCTATGTAAGAAGAATACTCCTTCCACTCTGTTGACCACCTCCCACTATGTCCTCACTATGTAGAGAGACCTGTGGGCCAAGTTGGTGTGTTCCTTGATTTTGAGAGTGGAAGTGTGAGTCTCTTGAATGTTGCCAAATGTTCCCTCATATGGAGGTACCCTACAGGCTCCTTGGACTTCCCAGTTAGGCCATTTATTTTCACTGGTAGCACAAGATAGGTTGGAAACCTGGCTGAAAGCCTGGGGACTCCATATCTGCAGGAGCCCTTCTCAGTTGAAGCAAATCAATCATAAAGAGGAACGTTCACACAGATGTTTTGTTATCCATGTTATGTTTGAATCACAGCTAATGAGCAAGGATTCAGGGTTATGGGAAATGCTGTTGCCATTATTAGCTGATGGGAACCGAACTGCTTTGAGGTCTAAAGAGGTTATTTCTTTTTCCAGCTCAACTAGTGATTTTGTGTGTGTGTGTGTGTGTGTGTGTGTGTGTGTGTGTGTGAGAGAGAGAGAGAGAGAGAGAGAGAGAAGCAGAGAGAGAGATGAGTATAATTCCTGTACCATTTCTTTGTTTTGTTTTTTTCCCTCATATCTTGGCATATGTGTGATAAATAAAAATTGTGGGAGGCCATTGTTTTGGACTAAGTCACTAAATCTAACAGACCATGAAGATCAATCACAGCATCTGAGCTTTAGTTAATTGCAAGAGGCTTATAACCCATTAACCCACTAAGCTCTATTTACTAAGTTGTATCTGTATCAGGGTAATTAGCATTTCTATGTTTTTAAAATAGTAATTTCTACATGTTAGGAAACTTCATACTCTTCTGGTTATTGTGAAATACAGGATTAATCTGGAACACATTTTCCTACCTCTTCTATTTTTTTCGAATGACTTGTTGGCCCATGATTTTTGAAAACAAGATAACACAAACAGCTTAATGTTTCTTCTTTTCAGTCATAATTTTATTTTCCTTTTTCTTCCACATTTCTTCTCTCAGCATTTTGATATATTGGGCTAGCTAGGACCCCCAATATAGTAATGAAAGTAAGCAGAAATAGTGAATTCCTATATGCTTATATCTGGTCTTAAAAACATGGTTTAAAGCTGGGTGTGGTGGTGCTTGCCTGTAATCCCAGTACTGGGGAGGCTGATACAGGAGGATTGCAGGTTTGAGGTCAGGCTCAGGAATTTAGCAAGACCCTGTTTCCAAATAAAAAATATAAGTGGGAGGTAGAATTACACTGGGTTCAATCCCCAGTAGCCTTCCCACCCCTCAAAAAGAGAACCACACTTGCAAGGGCATTGGTTGTATTTAATTTAGATTCACGAAAATACACACATGTAGTTATAACTGATTGCACATTGGATTTGTAATTGGGTATCACCAGTAGTCATTGGCACAGCTGACCACTTAAGCACAGTCTCAAGTTTGTATGATTTCCATGTTCCTAAATAGAAAAAGGAAAGAAAAACAACATGAAAGAATCAAAGACATTTCAACTCTGGGGTGTTTTCTTAAATAGAGTAATGTCGTGGGAGTGGGGTATACAGGCGATCAAGGCCTTGGACCTCTCCCTACTCTCTTGGTGGAGACGGGTTGCAGTCAGAGAGGGCGTCAGTACAGCAGGCTTCTGGACTGGGATGGCTGCCTCTTGCTGGAGGGGGTGTACTCCTTGAGCTGG
>PVLC010032129.1:0-18366 GCA_004027655.1 Graphiurus murinus | reverse complement strand
ACACCTGACCCCACTGCCACAAGGGCTGGACCCCAGCAACTACACACCTTATAGGTAATACAAATTAGCTGTCAGGGGTAAATGTCAATTTTTCTGTTCATTCATGGAAATTTTCCCTTAATGTCCGTGTATCCTGTTGAATCAAAGTTATATTAACCATATAGAGATTTATGTTTTAATAGCCTTTTCATATCAGAATATGCCTGACAAATTTGTCATGAAGACCTGAAGAACTCCTCATAACTCTTAAAATGTTTAAGAATATTGTCTTAAAATCCACCCTTTTATCACAGAGCTTCTCTCTCTCTCTCTCTCTCTCTCTCTCTCTCTCTCTCTCTCTCTCTCTCTCTCTCTCTTTTGTCATACTTGCTAATAGTACCAGGAGGAAGGTGTTTGCACAGGTGAGGACTGATGAAGTGCCTGAAAGCCCTTTGTTTTCATTTGATCACTGGGGTGAAATGCAGAGCCCCAACTAAAAGTGTCTGCTGACAAGCCTCATGCACAAGAGAGGAGCCACACAGGTGATATTTTTAATTGTAGACTTTTAAAAAATTTCTTCTTTCTTCATTAATAATGCGGTTGTAGGATCTACCTTTTCCTTGGAAACTGGTGTTTCCCTGGCCAAATGGATCTTAAAGGGAAAGACTTTTCCCAATATAGCTTTTGTCATAGAGGGAAACTGCTGCTTTTCTGCATTTTCAACCAAGGAGCCTTCTGAAGGTAGAATGTAGGATAAGGAGCAGGTCTAAGGTATGCCCCACCCCACACACAGTCCTGGTCTGTGGAGACAGGGAGTCAGGATGTTCCCTCCCCTCCCCTCCCCCACATCCTTCCAGCTGGCACTGATAGAGGAAGACAGGACCACAAAATGACAGCTCAGCCCTAGGTCTGCAGGGTTGGGTAGCAACCCTTGGATGATGGAGACAGAGGGTTGGGCATCACTTTTCAGTTACAGAACTGCTAGGACCAGAGCAGAGCTATGGATTCTACACAGCCTTGGGCCACAGGTCATGGGAAAAACCACCCTGCACTATAGAATTTCCAGGTGCTGGTGTCAGGCAGGGAGTGATACCATCAAGGAGCAACACCATCTTCACTGCCACCACCAAAAGCAAGGGCACCACTGTTTTCATGACAAATGCCACTACCCCCAATGAAGCAGTGCTGCAGCAGAGAGAATAATTCTGTCTCCAACTTATTAAACTCCCTTAACTTTCTTTCATCTGAGACACAAGAAGTGGCACACTTCTCTACAGGATTAATTTATATATAGGCTGTCCAGACTCTTTATCCTGAAAATGTATAGTCACTCAAAAAACAAAACAAAAACCTCATTCCATTCAGCAAAAAAAATTCCAACCATAAATTGTTCCATATTCAGAGTATTTCATATTTCATTAGCCACTTTTTTAAATGTATATCAGCCAGTTTATGTCATTGTAAAACTCATCTGTCTCTTACTTTTACCCCTACAGACATAAGAGACACATTTAGCTGAAACTTTCAAAGAGATCCTTCAGGAACTGACACAGCAGATGCACTTTACATAGGGAAAATAGATACAAACAGATTCACACACAGATGGAGTCAATCAGAAGAGCTCACAGACAGAGACATATAATAGTCTCCAGACAACAGATCAACCAGCAGGACAAGGACCCACATTCACTAATAAGGACAAATCCCCGAGAAGAGAATCCCTAGTTACCAATTAACCTGATTGTAGCATGAGAGGTATCACAGAAAGTCTCTGGGAAGAATCACAGATGACCCCCGTGAGTATGGGGTCAGGTGTATTGAATCAAAGGGTGATGGAGTGTACTCCAAGGGGAACTTACCCAGATGGTCAAGTTGTCATGGCTTATTGCATTCTATTTTCCAATTATACTATAGAGCTATAATAACAAAAACAGCATAGTATTGGTACACACACACACACACACACACACACACACACGGACATAGAGTCAATTGAATAAATTAGAAAGAAGATAAAGAAAAAAATCTTCACACTTATAGCCAGTTAGTATTTTAAGAATAAATAATTTGCTTTAATAAATGTATAATAGAATTATTAAAAATAAAACAATATGCTCATAATTATAGGAATTACCAGAAAATTGAGCGATTTAGCACAGAGATGTTTTAATTTTCAGTCCACTTCTATTTTCATATATAAGTACATATATATGTAAAGTATGTCTTAGTATGAAGAATAGTATTTCAGTTAACCAACTATATATATTTACTAGAATTAAATGACTTGACAAATAAATACTTCTTTTGAAATTGACTTAATTATTTTCAGCAAAACATGTATTAAAGAAACATAATTTACTTAGGAAAAATATTAGTAAATTATAATAGCTTACATACTTCCCCTTTGTTACAATTAATAATGCTATACAAATTGGAAACAGATATAAGAAGTGCTACAATTACTTTGCCAAAACTAGGGAAGAAATGGTTCATGATTGTAATCCAAACTGGTTTGACATTTGATTAAAAATAAAGGTGTGGTAGTGGACACTTGTAATTCCAGTATTTGAGAGGCTGAGACAGGAGGATCCAGGTTTAGGGCCAGTCTCAGCTACTTAGTGAGGCCCTCTGCAACTTGGAGAGACCTGGTTTCAAAATAAGGAATAAAAAATAGGACTGGGGGGTGGGTGTAGCTTGGAAGTAGAATGCCCCTGATTCAATCCCCAGTACTGCAAATAAATAAATACATAAATAAAAATAAACAAATGAATGTCATGAATATTTAGACATTTCCTTTTGGATAAATCAGAGTAAAAGCTATTACTTACTCTAAATTTTAAAATACGATGACTGTTAATAAATTATTAAAGCATAATTATAATTAAATTTTGACTATTGCATTTTCAAACTGCATATACTTTTATTTCTATTCAAATTTTGTAATAATTTTAATGGACTACAGCCCACTGTCCAGTAGAAAATTGGAGCTGTCACTCTATTAATCAAATTAATTAAGGTGCTCCAGAGAAACAGAGTCAGTAGAACCAACAGTGTATATAAAATAAGCAATTAGCTAACACAATTATCACAACTTGTCTTACAAAATCCTTTTGCACAGCAAAAAAAAAAAAAAAGAAAGAAAGAAAGAAAACAAGAAAAGAAAGCTGGAGGTCCAGGAAAGCTGGTGGTGTAAATCCAGGTCATGCCCAAAGACCTATGTATAGAGAAGCTTCTTGTATTAGTCCTGGCCCTAGTCTGAAAGCTTGAGAACCAGGAGAGTCTGTGGCGTAAGTCTCAGTCTAAGAGCAGGTGATCAATGTTCCAGCTCATGCAGAGAAAAAGAGAATGTTTTTCCTTCTTCCACCTATTTGTTCTATTCATATAACATAAAACCTGGTGCATAAACATAATATAAAAATAAAAATAATACATTGAAAATTAAAATTTGGTTGAATGTTGCTCTCATCCTAGGGAAGAAGACATTCATTTAGAATTGAAATATATAAAATATCCTTCAAGTCATCTCAAAATAGACCAAAACTCTAGCAATTAATTCAAAAACTTTGCAACTGCTAGAACAGTACATTGGACCAGTTCTTCAACATACAGCCATTGTTAGAAACTTCCTCAATAAGACCCTCAAAACTCAGGAAATAAAAACATAAATTAATAATTGGGATAGTATCAAACAAAATCCTATTACACAGAAAAAAAAAAAGAAGGAAAAGAATGAAAGAAACAAAAGAAATAGGTAGAATGGCCCTATCGGCCTATAGAAAGGGAGAAAATCTTCACCAGCTACTCCTCTGCTAGAGGACTAATATCTAGAATAATTAACTCAAAAATATCACACCCCAAAACACACAATCTAATCAAATAATAACCAATTGAATTGAACACTTCTGAAAAGTAGAAATGCAAGTGGACAACAAATATATTCACATATTCTCATTAGCAATCAGGATAATACAAATAATAAAAACTACATTGATAGTCCACCCAACTTTAGTTATAATGTTATTTATCAAGAAGAGAAACAATAATATATGGACACAAGGATGTGAGAAAATAGAAACTTTATACTGTTAGTGGAATTCTAAATTGGTACGATGATAGTGGTGATCAGTATGGAAGATTAATATGAATTATAGGTAAATACCCATAATCCCAGTATTTGGGGGGCTAGTACTAGATGATCACAAGTTCAAAGTTAGGCTCAACAATTTAGTAAGACCCTCAGCAACTTAGTGACACCTTATTTCAAAAATTTAAAAGTAGAGCTGCAGGTTTAAATTATTCCTATTAACAAATAAATAAATAAAAAATAAAATAAATAAATTGAAACACCATATTACCCAGCTATAACACTTTTTAGAATCTTTCCCAAAAAATTGAAGTCATAAAACTGTGGTGACACATGCATAACCTTGTGTATAGCAGCATAATTTATAATATTCAAATTATGGAACCAACCTAGGTATACAAAAACAAATGAGTGGATGAAAAAATCTGATATATACACACAATGAAATTTCATGTAGCCACAAAGAAAAACAAAAGGATGTCATTTGCAAGAAAATGGATAGAACTAGAAAATATTATGCTAAATGAGATTAGTCAGTCTCAGAAATTCAAGGGCTATATGGGTTTCTTTCATATGTGGAAGCTAGAGAGAAAATAAAAAATGAAAGGGACTTCAGACAAATGAAAGGAGAGTTCAGTTAAATAATAGAAGGGGGTATGGATAGCTGGTGGGGAGGGGACAAAGGATTGAGAAAGAAAACACTTCAAATAATAAACATTAATTTGGTAAAAAATAATATTTGAATATTGATGCAGAAGATGTGGAATAAAGTTTTTGTAACCATTTATGTTGGTAATTTTAGATAAATTTCAATCAGAATTATTACATTGAAGTCGGGCGTGGTGGCACACGCTTGTAATCCTAGCATTCGGGAGGCTGAGACCAGAGGATCCGGGTTCGCTGCCAGCCTCAGCTACCTAGTGAGGCACTCCGCAACTTAGTGAGACTCAGTTTCAAAATAAAGAATAAAAAATAGGGCTGGGGGTATAGCTCGGAGGTAGAATGCCCCTGAGTTCAATCCCCAGTACCACAAAAAAAAAAAAAAAAAAAAAGAATTATTACATTGAGATTTTTATTACTCAATTATTCTACTTTATGATCTTCGAATCTGGTCCTAGGTAATAAGTGAAAATGCTCTAGACTTATACTATCATTTATAACTTAGGGAGTCATTTGTTGTAGGGGAAAAAAAAAACTTTTAAACACTTCTCAGTTCATTTTATTCTCTAATTACAAATGAACTAGAACTAGAATGTATTACTCCACAGTTTTTCTGTAAGATAATATAGAAACAGTGGAAAGTTACTTACATTTTGTTGAGTGAAAGCATAGCTATTAAATTAGAAAATATCTCTGTTCCCTGAGATTCAGACTCTGGCCTTACATGGACTGGACCAAGAATCTCCAAACAAAACAAAACAATACAAAAAAAAAAAAATCTTCAAACAAATAAACCTTCCTTTTTCTAAATTTGTGTGGTTAGGTCTTATGTATTACAGCAATGAGAATTCTGACCAAGACATATCTATATCTGTCTGTATATCTCCATATGTGAGAATTTTCCTATTTGGTCATATGTTTTCTTTCATACATGGAAGCCAGAGAGAAAATATGAAACAAAGTAACTTCAGGTAATTTCAGAAGAGATGAGTAGAATAGTGCAAGTGGAATGGGGAAGGAAGATTGAGAGAGGAAAAAGGAAAATTGATGAAAGAAACAGTTCAAATAATGCTGTGTCCATAAATGAAGGTATCATTTCCAATCTCATTAACATAAGAAGGAGTAGTGGAGTAGAGTCCTCCAAAGGGAAATACAGCCAATTCTGTGTGCATGTATTTTTGTATTACTTTCAACTTCATTATGCTGTATAATTACAATGCACCAGCAAAAGTATATTAAAAAAACAAAAGAAACCACTTTATTTTGGTCTTCCCTAACAGTTAACTAGCTATGAAGTTAAAACCTTTTTTTTTTTTTTTGTGGTACTGGGGATTGAACTCAGGGGCATTCTACTTCTGAGCTATACCCCCAGCTCTATTTTTTATTCTTTATTTTGAAACAGGGTCTCACTAAGTTGCAGACTGCCTCACTAAGTAGCTCAGGCTGGCCGCGAACCCGGATCCTCTAGTCTCAGCCTCCCAAATGCTGGGATTACAAGCGTGAGCAAAACCTTTTTAATAAATAATCTTTTTTTCAAGAATATTTTCACTCATAACCCTAAATGTGATATTAAAAAAATGTAATTTTAAAATATCAATCATTAGTCATGTAAAAATTAAATGATATATTCATAATACAACCCTTTTCAGTTTGGAAAAGATCTAAAATATACCCTTACTATATGCAAATGACAAATAATATATGGACATGCTTATATGGTAGAAGATATTTTAAGTTAATGTTCAAATATTAGAACCTGAAATTAGAAAATAAAATCTTTGGATTAATTTAAGTGAGTAAATTACTTCATGATTTCCAAACTTAAATCAGATGCTGACTTTATAGTGTTTTTATGTCTAAAGTATGTTTTGATAGGCTAAGTCTGAAGTATTTAAGAAAAAGTTTTATAGAAACATATCAATTATTACTGGAAAATATTGCATTATATAACATAATATCAGCATTTGATCTGATAAATTGTATGTGTATATTTTTCTTTTATATAATTATTCTTGTTTGAATAGATATGCACTTCAAAATCTTTTATTTAATATTTCATATGTATTTATTAAATCCCAGTTATTATGTTTACAGAAATTTTATTAGGTTTCATACTTGATAACTAATCTCTGTGATCAGGTTTTTTTTTTTTTTCTTCTGAATAAATGTTTAAGCAACCAGACTTTCAACTTAAGGAAACTTTCACATATTATTAGCTTATTCCATTTTTGAAAAAATTAATTCAGTGTAATCAGAGCACTATTTGTAGTTATGTACAATAGAGTATAAGAAAGGCAGAAGTAATTGAAAACCTCTGCAATTTGAACAAAATGACAAGAAATAACACTCTAACACAATCATTGTGAACACATTTGTGATTTGTATGTAGTGAACTATTTATCATTTTAGTCCCCAGTTCTATTATCCAAGTGCAGGTTAAATGTCATAACCAAAGTTGTCAAGTTCACTTAGTCACCAATAAATTAAAGTTGACCTTTCAATTTAAATCTTTTCAAGTTAATGTAGATTAAAATTAATGTGTAGAACAGCACATTAAGAATAAAAAAAACCTGCAAAATTCAGGTAGTAATAACCATAATTTCTTTAGATTTCATCGTTTTTAATCTATTGAAGAAATAAAATCAAACAATAATCTTTTTAGAATTTATCTCTCTGTCATGGAGAAATTGTGATATTTTTAAATTGTCTAATTTACTCCAACCTGCCAAATAACAACAGTCCCAAACTAATGAGACAGTGGAAATGCAAATATTACCAAAGGATATTAGACTTAAAATAGCATTGAAAATTCTTGTACAGAATAAGATGTGTGATCCAAAAATTATATAGCTTGGAAAGATATCTGTGAAATTTATCAATTGGAAGCTAAAGAGTCTTTGCTTTTTTTTTTTAGCATTTAAGCACTCATTTATTTTATTTATTTATTTATTTATTTTTTTATTATGTGTGTATTGTAAGAATACATCTTTGTTAGGTACAAATTGACAACGACATATGTGCCCACATTTTTCATTTGACCCTTTCCCCAAATTCCCACCCCACTCCCTTGCGCTCCCTCACTCTCAAGTTCAGTTTGGTGAGTAACCTTGATGTACATTAGAGTGCCCTCCCATCCATCCCTTTTAGTTAAATCAACTTCTTTGTTTATCGAGGGTCCCTTCTTTTCCATCTGGACACCCTCCTATGCCCCATCTTCTCCCTAGCATCCGCATATTAGGGAGAACACATGCTTCCTTACTCTTCGTGACTGGCTAATCTCACTTAACATAATGTTTTCCAGTTGCATCCATTTCCTGGTAAATAACATGATTTTGTTCTTCTTTATGGCTGAGTAAAATTCCATTGTGTACATATCCCATAGTTTTGTAATCCAAAAACATACAATGGAAAAAAGATAGCCTCTTTAACAAATAGTATTGGCAAAACTGATTAACCATATGCAGGAAAATGGAAATAAACCCCACTTTCTCACCCTGCACAAGAGTCAACTCAAGGTGGATCAAAGACCTGGAAGTCAGGCCAGAGACCTTACAGCTACTCGAAGAGGGCATAGGACCAACACTTCAACACATAGGCATAGGTAAAAACTTTCTCAACAAGACCTCAAAAGCACAAGCAACTCAAAGGAAGATAAATACATGGGATTTCATTAAACTGAAGAGCTTCTGTGCAGCAAAGGAAACTATCAAGAACCTCAACAGAGAGCCCACAGAGTGGGAGAAAATTTTTGCCAGCTACTCTTCTGATAGAGGTCTAATATCTAGGATATACAGAGAACTCAAGAAACTCACAGCCAAGAAAACAAATAACCCAATTAAAAAATGGGCAAAGGATCTAAATAGACACTTCACAAAAGAAGAAATACAAATGGCCAATAAATGTATGAGGAAATGTTCAACATCATTAGCAATCAGAGAGATGCAAATCAAACTACCTTGAGATTTCACCTAACCCCAATCAGAATGGCAATCATCAAAAACATGAACAACAACTGCTGGCGAGGGTGTGGAGAAGTGGGAACTCTTATACATTGTTGGTGGGACTGCAAACTAGTGCAATCACTTTGGAAAACAGTATGGAGAATTCTCAGATGAATGGGAATGAACCTAAAATATGATCCAGCAATACCACTTCTGGGTATCTACCCAAAAGATCGGAAACCAAATTATCAGACCAATGCATGTGTATCTATGTTTATAGCTGCACGAGTCTTGGCTGTTAAGGTGAGACTTCTATGCTTGTTCCAATGCAGGAAAACTTGGTAATGCAATATTCCAAGGGAACAAAAAGTACTTCAGAAGAGCAGTAAGCAATAGTGGTAGGAAGGTAGGATGGATAAAAACTAAGGGCAGGGAAGATGAGTTCAAAGAAACTAAGGTTTCTAGACTGCCTATGATATGTCAGTCATGAAGGCATTCAGATGCTATTTCATTATATTTTTCCTTCTTATCAGTCCATAAGACAAATATTCACACATACTCCCTATTTTTCTTCTGGTCAGAAAACCTAGAAATAGATTCCCTTGCCAAATATAATTTTTAACTTTGTACCTCAAAGTATTTCTAGATAAATCATAAGTTTTAGAATACTTGAAAATATTTTCAAAAGTGTTTTTAATTAATATCTAATTTATCAGGCTGACATATTCATGTGAATAGATATTTTCATACATTGGTGTGGATTTGTAATCTGTACTGTATTTAAATTCAAAATACATATGCACATATGATACCTATAGAAATCTTTATATCATGGATACATTTAATGTATATGTCAAATTCAAGCTAGCAGACTCTTAAAATAAACATGCAATCTTGACAATTTGAGAGAATAATTTTACATACTAAGATTTATCTTTCTTCATAGATTTAGTTAGATACAATTCAATATAATTTTAGTTGTGGTTCTGTTAAGTGGCTATGCTGCATTAATTTAACATATTAAAATGGCCAACATTAATTGTGATGAAGTCTTTAATTTTCATCATGGTTTCAGGCAGGGTCATTATTTCCATTTTCCAAATAAGGGAAGTCAAGCTCAAAGGTTAAGTGTTTAAATTACATGAGGTTGGGAGAAAATTTTAGACCCATGGGGCCAAACTACTAGCTATTTCTGTTCTCTCCTACTTCACAATTCAAAAGCCATTTTTGAAGGCATATATTACATTATACTCAATGCAGTTTTTTTTACTTTTAGATGACTCTGAAGTATTTTGTTCAGAAGATTACTTTAGGGAACAGGTTTTCAGCATATGTCAACAGAAAAGATGATGGTGACATAAATAATCATGATAGATTGTGTACATATTTTATCTGAATTTAGGTTTCAAACAAACTCATCTTCCAGCTATTATATTTGGAGAATTGTTTAAATTGCTTGCAATATGAGCAAGATATTTGTGACCAGTTGTCTTACTAGATGTTGATAAAGATTAATTGCTCTACTATTTTGTGTGCTTTTATTTCTGCCCCCATCTTACTTTCACAGTGCTATCAAATATGTCACAGGTCTGTCACACTATTAGCAATAATTAGCTTTGAGAGTCTAATATACTGCTCCCCTATGTTTCATTTATTAAAACTGTATAGGTTAAGTAGCATTTATTTTCTGAATATTTTCAAATCCTCTTTTGCTTTTTCTATACCCCAAATTTTGTTTTTTGAACTCATTCCATTTGATTTTCTCTTTACAGCTTCTCTTTTACCTTATGCTCTGCCTCCCTTTCTCAGATGTGTATCTCGCAAATGTTAGCAAATCATCTAACTTGTCATTTTACTTTGTTTATGTTACATGATAGTATTTAAAAACTTTCATAGCATTGATAATATAGCAATTGATATTTCAATTAACTCTTCCATTTATCTGATTTGTTCCCAGTTCACCAATATACCAGATTCATGCTTTATTCCTCATTATTACCCTATCATTCTGGACTGGATGTTCATTTATTCCTGGCTGAATGTTACAGGGGATGCACAATTATTTAACCTTTCATTTTCCTTCTTTTTCAATAATTCTAAGAATCATAATTGATTATTCTTTCTCAAAACTTGCTGTTTTAAGCAATATTTATTTATCAAACATATTTAAAATACTTGTGAATTTTTCAGTGAATTAAATATAATAATCTAGGTAAATGTTAATTCACTCCATCATCTGACTTTAGTTTTCTTGTTTGGCTTATTTCATTCTGATTCCTGTTGCTGGAGATAGAATGCATCTTTCTGAGCAGACTATACTATGCTCATGCTTCCTGACATTTTATCACTTCATATAATTTCATTATTTTATAATGCATGCCATTCTATTACTAATGTCTTGATCTTATCTCCAAATAAGTCATATGTATTAAAGAAATATAACTGATATCAGAACATATGTTACAACAACATTCCTTTAATAACCTAAAGAATGATTAAAAGATCTAATGTCAAATTATTAGAAGTATTGTTATTATTGTCATCATTGCTATTTTAAATATTGAAAATGTACTGTGAATTTTCAATGTGTAAATTAGTGTTAACTCTCTTGTTAATCTTTATTAACACTACAGAGTATTATTAAAATGTTAAAACTAAAAATGTTGATGCTAATAATGTGGTTTAAGAACTCATATAGTTTATTGTCAAATTTGTGATTCAAACTCAGTTTTGCGTTATTACTAAACCCACTCTTAGCCATTCTGCAGTAACCATTATGATGATGAATGATTAAAAATCAGGTTTCAATTAAAACATTTTTTAAATATTAAATTAAAATTTACTGTATCATAGTATATTTATTTAACTGATATATGAAAATAACATTTCATATATTAATAGGTTAACTTGTGATATTTTGATATAATGTGTAATGCTTAAATCACATTAAACATATCTACCTCAACAAACATTCATCATTTATTTATGTGTAAAATATTCAATTTCTTTTCTCCTAGCTTTTTAGATACATCATATACAATGACTATCTATAGACACCCTCATCAATGCAATAGCAAACCAGAACTAGTTCCTATCTAACTGTAAGTAGATACCCACTGACCAACCTTTTCCCATTTTTACACTGCCACATATTCTTGCCAGTCTCTAGTTAGCACCATTCTATTCTCAACATCTATGTGATCAACTCTTTCATATTTCACATAGGAGGGGAATCATGAGGAATTTGTTTTTCTGTGCCCAGCCTATTTCTTTTAACGTAATGATATTTGATTCTATCCATGTTGTCACAAATGACAGAATTTTATGCTTTTTTATTGTTCTGAATAGTATTCCATTGTATACATATATCACATTTTCTTTATCCATTCATCATTTGATGGAGAATTAGGCTGCTTCCACTCTTTGGCCATTGTGAATAGTGTTGCAATAAAGAGGAATGCCGATGTCACTTTAACATACTGATTTTACTTTGCACATATAATTAGTAGTGAGATTACTGAATCATGTAGTAGCTTTACTTTCCAGATTTCAAGGAACTTTCATATTGCTTTCCATCATGGCTGTGCAGTTTATATTCCTACCAACAATATTCAAGAATTCTCTTTCCACATCGACAGTAACACTTGTGGTCTTTTTGAAAATAGCCATTCTAACTGAAGTCAGATGATAGTACATTGTGATTTAGATTTGCATTTCCTTTTTTCATATACATGTTAGCCATTTATGTGAAATGTTGATGTATTCCAAAAACAACTAGTGTTTGACAGAGATGTTAAGAACACAGAGTAGAGAAAGAATTCAGAATCTTTTTAACAAAAGGTTCTTGGGAAATTTAGATATTCATATGCATAAAAATAAAACTGAACCCCAATCATTTTTACTTGATGGTATATAATAGTAACTTCTGATTGTAGGCTACATACTTTATATATGCTTTCTAGCAATGCTGTATTCACTCAGCTTCCTTTCAAGGAAATCAGATTTTATCAGTTACTGATGGATCCTTTTAATTCTCCTTGATTTTATCAAGGCAAGTTTATTGTTTTGAATTTACTATATGGTGTAGGAGGTAGTTCTTGATCCTAAGACTTTCCTGGGGCTTTGCATGATTTATTTTGAATTCTGAGGAAATTCTTAATGATCAGAAATAGTAGATATTTATTTATTTTTAATTGGCATATTGTAATCATACATATTAGTTAGGTACAAGCTGGTAGAGGCATACATGAACACATTTGTCATTTCGCCCTTCCTCAATTCACGTCCCACTCCCTCCTTCTCAAGGAAAGTTTAGTGATTGATTTTGACATAATCATGAAAGTAAATCATGTGCATTAGGGTATTTCCCTCCCCACTCCACATCGTCTTCAGTTAAGACCTTCTTTGCTCATCTAAGGTTTCTGCTTCTTCCTCTAGAGTCCCTCTTAAGACCAATTTCACCCTAGCTTCCAAATTAGAGAGAGCATACGAATTTTTACTTTCTGTAACTAACTAATCTCACTTAACATGTTTTCCAGATCCATCCATTTCCCTGCAAATGATATGATTTTGTTCTTCTTTATGGCTGAGTAAAATTCCATTGTGTATGTATCCCATAGTTTTGTAATTCATTCATCTGTTGATGGACATCTTAGCTCATTCCATAGTTTGGCAATTCTGAATTGTGCAGCTATAAACATAGATACACATGCATTGGTCTGATAGTTTGGTTTCCATTCTTTTGAATGGATACCCAGAAGTAGTATTGCTGGATCATATGATCATATGGTAGGTTCATTCCCATTTGTCTAAGGATCCTCCATATTGTTTTCCAAAGTGGTTGCACTAATATGCAATTCCACAAACAATGTATTAGTGTTCCCACTTCTCCACACCCTCAGCATTTGTTGTTTTTTGTGTTTTTGATGATTGCCATTCTAATTGGGGTTAGGTGAAATTTCAAGGTAGTTTTGAATTCCATCATTCTGATCGCTAATGATGTTGAACATTTCCTCTTATATTTAATGGTCATTTGCATTTCTTCTTTTGTGAAGTGCCTATGTAGATCCTTTGCTTGATTTTTGAATGGCTTGTTTTCTTAGCTATAAGGTTCCTGAGTTCTCTGTATATTTTAGCTATTAGTCCTCTATCAGAGGAGTAAATGGCAAAAAATTTCACTCACTCTGTGGGCTCTCTGTTGATGTTCTTAATAGTTTCCTTTTCTGCATAGAAGCTCTTCAGTTTAATGCAATCCCATGTATTGATTTTCCTTTGAGTTGCTTGTGCCTTTGGGGTCTTGTAGAGAGTTTTTTTCCTGTGCTTATGTGTTGAAGTTGGGCCTATGTCCTCTTCAAGTAGCTGCAAGGTCTCTGGCCTGACTTCCAGGTCTTTGATCCACCTTGAGTTGACTCTTGTGCAGGGTGAGAAAGTGGGATTTATTTCCATTTTCCTGCATATGGTTAACCAGTTTTGCCAACAACATTTGTTGAAAAGGTTATGTTTTTCCCAGTCTATGTTTTTGGCTTCTTTGTCAAAAATCAATTGTCTGTAAGCACGTAGATTTCTTTCTGAGTCTTCTACCCTGCTCCATTGGTCTGTGTTTCTGTTTTTGTGCCAATACCATGCTGTTTTTATTACTGTGGCTTTGTAGTATAGCTTGAAGTCAGGTATTGTGATGCTTCCTGCATGGGTCTTGTTGTTAAGAACTACTTTGGCTAATTTGGGATTTTTATTGTTCCAAAGAAATTTAAGGACTGATTTTTCTATGTGAGGAGTGACCTTGGTAATTTAATAGGTATCACATTGAATCTGTAGATAACTTTTGGGGGAGTCACCATTTTGATGATATTTACTCTGCCTATCCAAGAGCATGGAGAATCTTTCAATCTTCTAATGTCTTCTTCGATGTCTTTTTTCAACTTTTTACAGTTTTCATTCCTTATAGAACTCTTTTTCCTCCTTGGCTAGGTTTTTATTTTTCAGGGTGTTATTGTGAGTGGAATTGTTTTCTGGATTTCTTTTTCAGTGGATTTATGGTTGGCACACAGGAAAGCTTCTGATATTTTAAGATTTTTTTTATATCCAAACACTGCTGAATTTCTTGATCAGTCTATAAGATTTTTGGTTGACTTTGTTGGGTCTTCTAAGTATAATATCATGTCATCTGCAAAAAAGGACAATTTTAGTTCTTCTTTTCCTATTTTTTACACCCTTAATTTCCTTCTCTTGCCTTACTGCTCTGGCTAGAGTCTCAACTACTATTGAACAGAAGTGGTGATAATAGACATCCTTTTCTTGTTCCTGTTTTTAGTGAGGACTCTTGCAGTTTTTCCCCATTTAATATGATGTTGGCTGTGGGCATTTCATATATTGCCTTTATGATGTTGAAGTATGTTCCTTCTATTCTGATTCTCTCCAGTGCTGTTAGTATGAATGGGTGTTAGATTTTATCAAATATTTTTCAGCATCTATTGAAATGATCATGTGATTTTTGTCTTTGTTTCTGTTTATGTGGTGAATTACATGGATTGTTTTCCATATGTTGAACCATTCTTGCATCTCTGGGATAATCCTGACTGGTTTATGATGTATAATTTTCTTGATTTGGTTTTGAATGTGCATTGCTAGTATCTTGTTTAGCAGTTTTGCATCTAAGTTCATCAGCAATATAGGTCTATAGTTTTCCTTTCTTCAGCTGTCCTTATTTGGCTTTGCTTTAATGTGATGTTGGCTTCATAGAATGTGTTTAGGAGAGTCCTGTTTCTTTCTATTTCAGGGAATAGTTTGAGGAGTATTGGAATTAACTTTTCTATAAAGGTTTTATAAAATTCACTTGGAAAACCATCTGGCCCTGGGCTTTTGTTTGATGGTAAACTCTTTATTGCTGTTTCTATCTATTTGATTGCTATTGGTCAGTTTAAGTTTTCTATATCTTCTTGATTCAGTTTAGGAAGGTTATATGTGTCTAGAAATGTGTCAATTTTTTCTAGATTTTCCATTTTGTTGGAGTATAGTTTTTCAAGGTAGTTCCTGATGATCCTATAGATTTCCACACTGTTAGTGGTAATATCACCTTTTTCATCTCTTATTTTGGTAATTTGGGTTTATTCTCTCTTTGTTTTGGTTAGGTTGGCTAATGGTGTATCTATTGTGTTTATTTTTTAAGAAACCAGCTTTTGGTTTTGTTGATTTTCTGTATTGTTTTTTATTCTCTATTTCATTAATTTCCGCTCTGATTTTAATAATTTCCTGTCTTCTACTGGCTTTGGGGTTAGACTGTTCTTATTTTTCAAAGGCTTTGAACTGCCATTAATTTATCTAGTTGGTGATTTTCTGTTCTTCTTATGTGAGCACTCAGTACTATAAATATTCCTCTGGAATACCTCTGGTATGCCTTGAGGTATTCCAGAGGTTTTGATATATTGTGTCTCTGATTTCATTGGTTTCTAGGAATTTTTCAATTTCTCCCCTTACTTCTTCTATAACCCATTTTTCATTCAGCGGTGTAGTGTTCAGTCTCCATGTGTTTAGGTCACCCTGGGTCTTCTTCATTTCATTGTGGTCTGAAAAGATGCAGGGAATTATGTTACATTTTTTTTTTTAATTTGCCAGTCCTCATTTTGAGGCCCTGAATGTGGTCTATTTTGGAGAAGGTTTCATAGGTGCCTGAGAAAAAATGTGAATTCATCTCTAATTGGGTGAAATGTTCTGCATGTTTTTAATAGGTCCACTTGGTTTATGGTATTATTTAGGTATGAGGCATATTTACTGACCTTCTTATCTAGAAAATCATTGTGTGACTTTATATCATGAGAAGCTTATTTTATGAAAGTGGTTACACCTATGTTTAGAGGATAAATCTTAACAATTTTTATTTCCTCTTGCTGGGTTGTTTCATTTACTAGTAAAAAATGACTTTATTTGTCTCTTCTGATAAGCTTAGCCTTGAAGTCTAGTTTATCTGATATCATTGTTGCTACTCCTGCTTGTATTCTTGTTCCATTGTCATGTATTACCTTACTCTAGCCCTTCAATTTTACTTTGTGGGAATCTTTGCTTGTAAAGTGTGTTTCTTACAGACAGCATATAGATGGCTTATGGTTTTTAAACCATTTTGCTACCTTGTATCTTTTTATTGGGGAGTTGAGGCCATTTATATTCAGATTATTGAGAGATAATTTTTAATTCCTAACATTTTGAGTTTTGACTTCTCTTTGAGGTAGTGTTTGTTCTTCTTTGCTTAGTTGTTTGCTTCCTGGAAATTATTGTTTCTCTGGTTCTGTTAGTTGTTAGTTCTTCTTTGTAGTTAATCTCTTTAAGTATTTTCTCTAATGGTGGTTTGGGCGACATAAATGCTTGCAGTTTCTGTTTGTCTTAGAAGGTTTTTATTTCCCTATCGATTTTAAGAGGTAGTTTTTCTGGGTAGGAGAATCTTGACTACAAGTTATTTTCTTGCAGAGTTTGCAATATGTTGCTCCAGCCCCTCCTGGCTTTCATGACTTGATTTGGGAGGTCTGGAGTGATTCTAATTGGTTTGTCTCTAAATGTTACTTGGCCTTTTACTTTTGTTGCATTTAAGATTCTCTCATTGGCCTCTGCATTAGTCAATTTGATTATTATGTGGTGTGGTGAACTTCTTCTTTGGTCTTGTCTAGAGGGGGTTCTATATGTTTCCTGTATCTGTGTGTTGACTTTTCTTTCTATGTTTGGAAAATTCTCTGATATTACTTATTTGAAAAGATGGTTGATTCCATTAGTTTCAACTTCTAATCCATCTTTTATACCTATTATTTTAAGTTAGCTCTTTTAAAATTGTTCCAGATCTCACTGATGTCCAATTAATACTGCCAAACTTTTTTTTTAATCATGTACTATGAATTCATTTTTGGAATGGTCATTTTATAAGAGTGATATTTTATTTTCCATGTTGTCTAATCAACTGTTTATTGTTTGTGTTCATTCCTTCAATTCAATTATTGCATATTTCACATCCTTCACTTCCTTCAAGGCTTCTCTTTGATTCTTGTTCAGGGTGTCAGATTCTTTGTTTATTTCTTTCCAACTGTCTCTGAATTCTTTCCAGAAATCTTGCATCATTTAAGATCTGAATTTATTTAAGATCTATTTAAGATCTGAATTCTTCTTCTGGTAATCTCTGCCATTTTATGTTGGTGAGTTCTATTATTGTGGGATTGTGGTGGCTCATTGTTTCTTTGCTATTTTTTCTTCCCATAATTTCCTTGTTCTTAAGTTTATGTCTTTGCTGTTCTTGCAGGCTTTCTCTCAATTTATAAGTTTCTTATTTTCTGTGAATAGCATCTTGTACTGAGTTGCAATTACCCTAGGGCTTCTTCTGCCCACTCTAATGGTGCTGTTGGTTCATTTCAGGTGTTGACTTCTAGGGTCCATTTGTTGCTTCTGTTATGGGGATTCATCTCAGAGGTGTGAATAGGACAATTTGCTGCCTCTGGTTATGGGGCCTCGATGTGGGATATGTTGAGCTATTCATTCTATCTGCAGAAGTGAGTTTATCCTTGGTGTTTGGCAGTCCTTTCTGGTGTTTCACTTCTCTGGTTTGATCTCTGCAGTTGAGATTTAGAGGAGTCTGTTGGTATATACAAAGACAGGTTGTGTTCAGTGGTGAAGTTTGGGTGAGGGGGAAGAAGTCACAGTGATGAATACAAGAATAGGGTAAAGTAGAAG
>PVLC010032128.1:0-18534 GCA_004027655.1 Graphiurus murinus | reverse complement strand
TCAAAACAAAACAAAATAAAACATAAACAAGATGCCCATTTCTATGTGGATATGTTTTTAAACTTCTGTTTCACCTATTTACTGATTTTTTTTTTTTTTTTGCGGTACTGGGGATTGAACTCAGGGGCATTCTACCTCCAAGCTATACCCCCAGCCCTATTTTTTATTCTTTATTTTGAAACCGAGTCTCACTAAGTTGTGGAGTGCCTCACTAGGTAGCTGAGGCTGGCCGCGCGAACCCGGATCCTCCGGTCTCAGCCTCCCAAATGCTGGGATTACAAGCGTGCGCCACCACGCCCAGCTACCTATTTACTGATTTTGATGCCAATATCACACTGTCTTGATTTCTGTAGCTTTTATAATAATGTCTTGAATTCAGAGACTGTTAGACATCCAATATTTGCTGGGCTTTTTTCAAACATGTGTTGATTATTCTCTGTCTTTTAGAATCAGCTTATCAAATGTTACCAAAAATCTGTTGGAGTTTTGATTAGGATTGAACTTAATCTATAGCTAAAGTAGAATTGACAGCTTAAGAATATGAATAGACAAACATGGTCTATTTCTCCATTTATATAGGTATTTGAATTGTTTCTCAGTAATATTTTGTAGTTTTCAAGTATAGACTTTCACTTTTTTTGTCAGAATTATCCATAAACATTTCATATTTTATGTTTTTATAAATAATATTTTAGTATCAATTTAAAATTGCTGATTGTTAGAATACAGAAATCCATTTGGACTTTTGTAGATTACATCTGATTTCCTATCTAGACAATTATGTTGTTTGTAAAGAAAGAAAATTTAACTTCTTCCTTTTTAGTTTGGATGGTTTTTATCTATAGTTCTTGCCTAATTGCCCTGACTAGAAACTGAAATACAATGTTGAACAGAAGGTGATGACGATCACCTTCTTTTACTTGAACTTAGGAGAAAAGCATTGTCTTTCTTCACTAAGTATGATTCTGAGCAGTTCTCCTTCATTTCTAGTTTGCTGAAAGTATATGATTTTTAAATTAAAAATTTGAGGGGGGTCAGAAATAGTGGATTTTTCAAGTGCATTTTTACATCTTATAGTGTGGTCATATTTTTTAAAGTATCCCTAATATAATGAATTATATTGATTTATTGTCAAATGTTAAACCAACCTTGCATTCCTGGAATAAACCATAATTGGGTCATATTCTTTGTGCATATTGTTAGAATTAATTCGCAAAGTTTTGTCTAGAAATTTTATATCTATGTTAATGATGGCTGTTAGAATGTAATTCTCTGTAATGTCTTTGCACAATTTTTTTTCTATCAGGGAAATACTGGCCTCATAGAAAGGGTTGAAAAGTATTCCCTCTTTCCCAATTTTCTGAAGTGAATTTGTAGAGAGTGGGCATTATGTTTTTAAAAACATAATTCATCAATACCACAAAATTTGATGTTTATTTAGTTCAAAATATTCTTTAATTTTCCTTTTTGAGTTATTCTATGATGATCCAATAGTTATCCAAATCCAATAATTTGGTCATTAGTATTTTGTAAATAAACAGAGAAATGGGATAGAACATAATAGGAGATTGTCTTTGCTTGAGGTAAGGCCATAAGGGAGGGCCTCTGGGATAAGGTGACATTCTATTCAACATCAGAAGAGTGAAAAGGAATCAGCCAGGGTAAGATCTGATGCCAGAGCATTTTAGGCAGAAGGAGAACAAGTGCAAAAGCCATGAAGCAGGAAAGAAAAAGAAAATGTTTGAAGAGCTGAAAGGTGAAAGATAATTTGTCCTAAGATCTACTTGTAAAGTATACTGCTTCCAAATACTACAATGTACAGGAGCAAGTCATGGCATAAGGACAGAGGACTCCCATGTTTGGCCTGATCACAGTTTTTAGAATCAGGGTAATAGATCAGAAGACCTCTGAGGAAGGCCTGCCTTTCTGGGAATTCAATCCCTGTTGAGTTGTTGAGATAGCCTTCCATTCTTAGAATATGCTGCTCTATATTCTTGGTAAAATTTCTTTTCTTTTTTTTCTCTTCTCCTCTTTTCTTTTCTTTTCCTTTATTTTCTTTCCATGTGGTGCTGGGGATTGAATCCATTGCCTCGATACTCATGAGCTCTACCACCATACTAGATCCCCAATCCAAATTAAACTTTTTACCTTTGAAAGTTTGCCACAAGTAATCACTGTATTCTTCTTTCCTTCAAACATTTTTTAATACTCTAAAGAAACTTCCCAGTTGAGCTCAAATAACTGATTCATATCAAATATATTTCTTTGCTTTTTCCTTTGCCCTCACCTCCCTGAATGGGTGTCTTTGATTCTGGTGACAAGATTAAACCGATAAATCATGGACACAATCTGGTGCCATCTATTTTCAATTTTATTCCTTTTCACCACAAAGGATCTGTGATGGAAAATGTTCTTCAGTCAGCCACAGCTGGCTCCAGTACCACAATGAGTTAGTAAACATCTGTTACAGACAGGCTGAAGACGTGCCTCCCTTCAAGTGTTTTCTCCAAGCCGCCTCACTGAGGAATTGTTCTCTTTATCTCTGGAAATCTTTTCCTGGACTTTTTCTTCCCCTTGGCTTCTCTGAGCTTTCATCACCTCTTCCAATTTTGTCCTCAAGTGAATGATTCACAGCTTGTATGCTTCTCTCATGTCAGACTCAGGAAAGTCTGGAGAAGGTTCTATCTTTTCCTCAGTGGTGAGGACCCTGCTCCTGGACCATTGCTTCCCTTTCCTATAGAAGACCAGGGGGAACTTGGCCTCCTATAGCCATCCCTAAGGAACAACCAAAAAGACTGCTGGATAGTATCAATCACACATCTCACCAGGACTGTAGTTTCCACTCCAAGAGAGAACATTGAGACTTCTGTCTCATTTGGGATATCTCTCTCCCTAGTGCTTGCAGAATGCTGTGGTTCTCTCTTGGTTTTTAAACAACCTGAGGAAAGGTCTTGTCTACGTTTCTTTTACATGGTCATGTTTCTATTCCCTCAGCTTCCACAGTCAAGAAATCCTTCCTGATAACCAAGAGAAGGAGGAATTATGTTCTTCTCACCATTGCACTCTGGCCAGCAGAGAAGGAACATGATACATCCAGCCCTTTTCTCAACCTGCTTATTCGGTCCTCCCTAAGGCAGGAGGAATCACGAAGCTGTCTGCTGGGGGCCTGACTTTCACTGAATCATATTTAATAGTGGGTGGGGTGACAGTGTTAAATGCTGCCCTCAGTTCACACATGGGATCGTTTCTTAGTTCCTTGGCTCTGTGTTCTCTTGGGGGAATTGCATGCTCATAGTCTTGTGTCTTTTCCTCCATATGGTAAAGTCCCCTGGGCCAGGTCTCCTAGTATGATGGTGATGGGGGAGAGTATACATCTGTTTTCTGTTGTCCAACTGTGTCAGGATGTGGGACAGGCCAGTGCTTCCTTGCAGCTCCAGTGCAGGTAGTTAGGCAGGCGACCCACAGATCAGCTGTCCAAAAATGTGGGTTAGGTCCTAGGACCAAGATCTGAGTCAATAAAACAGAAAGCCAGCCGGGCATGGTGGCGCATGCTTGTAATCCCAGCATTCGGGAGGCTGAGACTGGAGGATCCGGGTTCGCGGCCAGCCTCAGCTACCTAGTGAGGCACTACGCAACTTACTGAGACTCGGTTTCAAAATAAAGAATAAAAAATAGGGCTGGGGGTGTAGCTCGGAGGTAGAATGCCCCTGAGTCCAATCCCCAGTACCACAAAAAAAAAGAAAAAAAACCAAAAAAAACCCCAAAACAAAAAAACAGAAAGCCCCAATAAGCTTAAGGCCTAATTTCTATTTTCCAACAATTTTCTAAAAGCCCCTCTTTCAGGGAATGATTAAGTACATTTTTCAGTAATAAATTTGTTTTTTTTTTTTTTTAATGCCCATTTGGGTCAGGTGACTTTTGCATCTTTTCATTTGATGAGATAAGAATTAGAGGGAAAAGACTATAGTCCTTTATTCAGCCACCATGTATAATTTTTATGCTAAATGCAGCCTTTTAAAATGAAAGTGAGTTTTAATGTGATGCCAACTGAATTTCTCCGTGAGCTTCAGAAATTCTTATTGTATGTGTATGTGACTCTTTCCACCTTAGTACTCATGTCTGAAAAACTCAGATGTGTTGGGTCCAAGCATCCAAAGGAATGGAGACCAAGACCAAGACCAACTACCTTGCCTAGAGTCACAGACACATTGTCAAGCTCCTTCACTTTATGCCTCTCCTATGGTATTTGAGTTGGCACCATATATTGATATTGTCTCCTTCATGCTGGAGAATGAAGGTGTCACGGTAGGTGTCAGAATTGTTTCTACTTCTATATGCTTGTAAATAACCCTTTTTGATGTTATTTGGAGTTGCACATCACAAATCTTAGTTAATAGCTGGTGAATAAGACCCCTCAGTACTGGATAGAATGGACTAAACCATCAGCTATATCACCCACTGATGTTGATGATACAATTGTTTTCCTCTAACTGTGCTCATCACCATTGCTGCAGACTCTGCAGATGGAATGGCAACTCCAGTCACATGGAGAAAGTATTGGATGTGTTTAGTTTCCTGCCACACTCTGTGACAAAGAGCTAATTTCATACCCTGTGATCAAATAACTTGAACTTTGCAAGCACAGAGTGTGTTGGAATAAGGATACTCGAGGTCCTTGTGTCTGTTGGGACATTGCCAGGGCAGCTCTGGGGTCTGAATGTTTTTATTTTATTCCTGCTTTATTGCCCTGTCTAATTCTACCATTTCAAAATGTCGTGGAGTAGGCTGGTGTCATTTGTTTTCATAAATGAATGTCGATTGCAATTTATGGCCAGATGGGCCTTGAAAAATAAGAGCCTTGTGAGTCTCTTGGAAGGTCTAAAGAAAAGCAGTGGGCAAAGCCCAGGATGAACTTTTGCACTTCAGTGCTTCATTCTTGGAAGAGAGTAAATACTTATGATGAAAAATCCTGTTTTAAAACAGCTGGGCACAAAGGACCCCTTCTTAGGATTATTTTTTTGCCACTGCTTCTAATTCCTGTAGCCACCAGAAAAAAATGTAAATACAGTGAATTCTTCCCACTGGGAAACCATGTGTGTTTGAGAATGTCTTGATCCTACTTAGAAATCAGAAGTAAAGAGTTTGAATATCCCAGATAGTTCCACAGTGTGCTAATGTGGCAGGGGCAGGGAGGTGGTATGTATTAGATCATGGCACCTGAAGGCTCTGAACCAAGATGTACATTTTTGCTATGCCTTTATGGGTCAGTGAAAAAAAAATAACCAGGCCAGTGAAAGGCACAGAGGGGGGAAAAAAAAAGAAAAAAAAAAAAAAAGAAAAGAAAAACTAGAGAATTTGATGATTCTATGATTCTAAGAAATAATGGCTTGTGGGAAGCTGGACTCAAAGGTCGGCTTGGCAGCAGCCAAGGAGAAAGCTGCTTGGCCGCTGGAAGCATTCAGAGACCGCGTGCTGTGCTGCTGAATAGCATCCTCCCACAGACACACGTGCCTCAGGGAATGTGGAGGGTAAGATTAGAGAAGACCCTTTTTCTGAGCCCTATTAGTACACAGCCTAGTGATTCAAGCTAGTCACTTAAATTGACTTTCAGTCAATTTCATTTCCAGGAAAAACACAATATCTAGACAGGACAAGCTCCAGGTTTCTTTCCATCTCTAGCATCCTGTTGATGACAATCATTAATTTAGAAATTACCAGAGTATTATTTTATCCTCTTACTCAAGAGGTTGGTATTTAAATTTCTCTTACTTTTAGTAGGCACAAAACTATCTAATGATCTTTACTCATCCAATGCTCTTGCCATAGTTTTGTAGATTCTTAAAATTTGAAAAAAAAAATCACATCTAAAATCTCTGTGAGGTAGGTAATATAAGAATTATGATTTTTTCCAGACCTCATAACTGAGGTCTCCTGGAGATATTGCTTCTCTATCACTCAATAAAGCCACACAATTGTTTTTTTGACCACATACTAGATGTATAGTGCTCTGCTGAACAAAAGAAACGTGCAGTTTACAGGACAGGTACAGCTGTATCCCTAGGTTGTTCATATACTGTAGGGCAGAACAATATTTAATTAAATTAAAGTCTAGTATGTGTGATGATAGAAAATGATAGCATCTGGCAGGATAATTTATCCCAGAATAGATGTCAATGAAGATCTCCCTGGAGAAGTGACATTTACAATGAGAAGAATGAAGTTGCTTTATCCATTCATTAAGGCAGGATTTCCCCAATAAGTGCATATGAGCTGGAGGAAATAATATAGGGAGAAGGGTGTTCTTGAAGGGACTATCTTGTCCCTGGCTCTTTACTCACTGTTTCTGTTTCTTGGTCACCATGAAGTGAGCGGCTCTGCTCTACCACATGCTCCTGCCGTGATGTTTACCTCGCCAGGACCCACAGCGATGGCATCAAGTGACCATGGACTGATCCTGCTGAGATCAAGGAGCCAAAATAAATCTTTCCCCTGAGAACATTGTCTTTCTCAGGTATTTTATCACAGTTACAGAAAGCCGATTAACAGGAGACCCAAGATAAACACTGGGCAACTAGCAGATTATTTTCCCCTATGTTTACATTTAAAAGAATCTTCAAGATTGGTACATTGGTTCCCTTTCTGTAAAACTGAAGTTGTATCATGTCAAAATTTACCAAATCAATGTGTATAACTGCATAACACATGAAACTTGGAATGCTTGCCATATCCACAGCCTTTATTCTATAAAAAGTCCATGACAGATATTCTCTTCCCTAGAGCTCAGTAAGGTTAATACCATGTGACACTCAGCACCCTGGAAACATTTATTGGACCGTAGTTAGATGTCTGAACTAATGACTGTACTAAGAGGTGGCCCAGTGAAAGAACTCTGCCTCCCAGAACTATGCCAGCCTGAATAATGACCAAGAAGCCCAATCAAAGTGTTGTAGGTAAGATAGGGAGACAAGGAGACCAAAAACTCTGTTGTTCAAAAAGCAATAGAAAGATTGGTGTAGTGGTGAATACCTCTAATCCTAGGACTTGGGAGGCTAAGACAGGAGGATTGCAGGTTTGAGACTAGCCCTAGCAACTTAGCAAGGCCCTTAACAACTTAGTGAGACCCTGTTTCAAAATGAAAAGTAAAACAGAACTAGATAGCTCAGAGGTAAAAATGTCCCTAGTTCAATCCCTAGTGTACACACACACACACACACACACACACACACACACACACACACACATGCATGGGGTGAAGAAAAATAAAAAAGGAAGCAAGCAATAGAAGCCATAGACACAGTTCAGGAATAGGTGGGCAGCTAAAGTAGAAGCAGCCATAGAAAAAAGCAGATTGTGAAAATAGGATGATTGAGAAGAAATGGCTTCGAAGGTGGAACACTGTAGCATGCCAGCAAAGTGTGGAGTTGGGATTTATGTACTGCTGCTGGGAGTAATGCCAGACACAGGCTTTCTGGTGAACAATCTGACGCAATTTCATCAAATTTAAATAGGCCCTATATATATTTCTCAGGAATATCTCACCCAGATCCATAAGGGGATGTGTCCATAGATATTCATTATGGTGTCATTTGTGGTGGCAGGAACTTGGAGGCAATCTGGAAAACCATCAATGCAACATATGGTGCATCTACATCACGGAGAACTATGCTATCGAGAGACTGGACAGCTTGGATGAACAGCTAATAACATGGAGGAATTTATAAACAGTGTTGGGTGAAAAAAGCAAGAAATAGAGATTTATAACAAAATACTAAAAAATTAAAAATGCATGCATTAAAAAGAACATGTTTTCTAAAAACATATACAAACTAAGAGATACAAATCAAACACAGATGAGAGTGGCTAGCTAAGGGATAGTGGAAGAAAAGTATAGGATGCAGGAATAGAGATAAAGGGAAATGAATAAGCAAAAAAAGGATAACTTAGGCCAGAGTCTGAGGAGGACAATTCATTCCACCTTCTGCCACCTACAAAATGAAGAAAAGTGAAAAACAACAACAACAAAAAAAAAAAAACAAGGAAGAGCAGTAAGGGATTTTACTTTGCAGATGAGCACACAACTACCTGTGTTGCCATATGACAAAGTTATGGGCACCATAGCCTAAAAGGTGAGGAATGATTTTCCAGATCCATGAGGCCCAGGTGCACAGCTGTGGAGTTCCTGGACTTCATTAATGCCATATATCTTTTTAATAACCCCCAACTATCTTAGGTCATCTGAACACCTTGATGTCCTATGTTCAACACAAAGTTGTATAACAAGATCTCAATGACAAATCAAGCTACTTTTATCAGAAAATTAATAAGTACTTGGCCTTCCTCAAAGTTTTTATGTGTAAAACATCATTTGATCCTAACAACAATTGCATGTGTAGGTGCAATTATTATCTTTACAAATGAGGAAACTGAAACACAGAAAGGCTAAATCACATTCTCAAAGTCATAAAGCCAGTAGGTGATAAACTACATTTCAAACCTGAGCAATTTGACTCTAAGCCTGTGATTGAAACCAAACAGCTGTATCAAAAGACGTTCTTGAGCTGGGTGTGGTGGAGCACGCTTGTAATCCCAGCATTTGGGAGGCTGAGACCAGAGGATCCGGGTTCGCGGCCAGCCTCAGCTACCTAGTGAAGCACTCCACAACTTAGTGAGACCCTGTTTCAAAATAAAGAATAAAAAAATAGGGCTGGGGGTATAGCTCGGAGGTAGAATGCCCCATATTTCAATCCCCAGTACCGTAAAAATAAAAAAAAAGATGTTCTTGAGTAAATTCCATTTACCAAGTGGCTAGTTTCTCCCAATGTCATGCTTTACTTATTTCTCAAAATTGTTTTATTTATTATATATATATCTATGTTATATATGTTATATATAATACTATGTATATATAAACACATTTACTCAACAACTCTAGTAGAGGAAGTTAGTAATAGCAGATTTGAAAAAAGGAAATGTTTTCTTTGTGACATGGCATTCATTTCCAAAGCATTGATCTTCCTTCCATATTGAAACTGAACAAAAAGAACACAGATTTAGAGTCAATGATTCACCTCTTCCTGGTGACTTTGAGTGAGTTGCCAAGCTTTCTTAGCCTCAATTTCCTCATTTGAAACCCTAGAGCTAATGACAGTTCTCAGATCTGTTATGATAGGGATCAAATGAGATGATACGGTAAGGACCCATCAACACTGCACAGCCTACGTTTGGGTGATTGACACACATCATTTGATGTGGTCCTTCAGTCTCTTCTGGTCCCACATTATGCCTTCTGCTGCACTGCATCATGAGCCAGAAGAGTTAGGGCATCTATGCCAGGGTCATCTTATCTGAGCTTCTACCTGGGAGCGAGGTTGTGGTCATGATCACTTCCATGGTGCTGCTACCCACTTGCTAATGGGAGGCTTCTAGAGAGAGTCTGCTGGAGGAGGGAGGTTATGGGAAAAAGGGTCTTAGAGGGTCAAGTTAAGAGAGAGTTGAATGGGAGTCAGGGTCTCCAAAACATGCATACTCAAGCATGAAGAATACAAGAGGCCCCACGCTGATGGCTTGCTCAGTATCAGGCACGTACGTGGCTTCTAATGATATATTTCAAACACTACTGAAATTATAATCTTGTTGTAGTTCCTTTACAGGCTCTCCATCAACCTGTAGGAAAGGAATGGCTGGCAGGGAGACAGAATCATCCCCTGACCCCCTCCTCCATATGACTCAGCATGGATCAGACACTTTAATAGCTTCTGACTCCAAGTTTGAACTTGCCCCAAAATGAAAGCCTCCCTCCCCTTCAATAACCCACTCTCCATTTCCAATTTATCAGCTAGTAAATTCTGAGTTGAACTTGGAGCCAGAGTTTCATTTACTTTTGGCAAAGGATCAATTTCTTCCAAGAAGAGAAAAGAAAAGAAAAAAATGAGGAATGGAAGGGGGAGGAGGTTTAAAAAAAGACCCACTAAACAAAAGACCTCATGGAAACAGTCCCATAACTTTGAATAGCTCTGTGCAGAGAGAACAGTGATTTTTGATGCATTAAGTGTGAGTGAATTTGAAAGAGAGTTTGAAATGATCTGAACAAGCATCTGGAGTTACCAACCAGCACAGATGGTCTCTTGGTTTGGAGAGGTCATGGGGTCACCGAGACACTGGTGACTTCAAAACTGAAGAGAGGGTTTGAAGGTAACCATGGTACCCACCCTCATTTTCATCCTGGATGGTGTGGCCATTGGACATGTCATATCCTTGGTGCTTTTAGATCGCAGAAGACCAGTTGATGTAAGACTTCCCTGGTGGGTCTGAAGAGCAAGGGCCACTACTAGTAATTCAGTAGCTTAAGTTGCAGAAAAAGGCATATAGTGAGCTTTAATCCACTTATAATGGAAACATGAAAACCAAATCATCTGATTGGAAAAAAATATATAGATCTGATAATAGTCATCAGCTTGGGAAAATTCTTTTTAAGTTTGGTAATATTTATTGCTGGAAACATTATGGAAAAAAGACCACTTTCATGTAGGTAGTTATGCAAATAGCACTACTTTTCTGGAAGAAAATTTGACATCATCTTCCTCTGCCCTTACTGCCCCCCTTGATTGTTTCATCCATTCCTTTTAGCCCCATATTCCAATCTCATATAGACAATCACTTATCTTATGCTTAATGTGAGATATCATGCAAAATATGAGATATAGTTTGTGTAGTTATATTTTAATTGACAAAAATGGCCTTATGGCATACTTACTTTTTCATTAAGAACTGTATTTACAATATTATTATGTAGATGTTTAATATTGTTTCCAAGTGCTGCACAGGCTCTCATGATGTGTATCCACTATGATTTACCCAACCATTTCCCCAGGGGTAGACGCCCACTTGCCACAGACTTCTCACCTCCACTCCAAACAAAAACAATGCAAACAAAATAACAACAGAATACTCCCCAAAAGTTGTAGTGAACATTCTTGTACATGTATCTTTATGCATGTGTTTGAGTATTTCTTTGCTATAACTATGCCTGTGTCTGTATCCATAAGTCTAACTCTATCTACGTCTATTTTGAGTAGAATTACTGAGTCATAGTAAATGAGTATATCTGATTAAGACTGCATTTTGATGATATCTCCTCAAATTAAAAATTGTGCATGTGCATTGACTTGGCATTGCTAATAAAATGCCTATAGATGAAATTTCATACATTTACCAAGATAGACATATAAGGATATTCCTGGAAACAGTTTGTATTAACAAAGCCTTGTGAGTCACATGTGAGTCATGTGAATGTACCTATGGCTGAGCCTCCTCTAAGATGAGCTACTCTGGAGAAAGGGCGCAAGCACAGGGGTGAGAAGATTGACTCTGGGAAGTGAGTTCATGTGTTAGACCCAGGTCCCATCATGGGCTGTGTCCCTTGCACAGGAGGGTAAATTCTTGGCTTTGTCAGTTCTATCATGAGGATCATGGCATATATTTTTATGAGTCAGAGTCCTAAAAAGGCACAAGTTGCATGTACAAATTGAGTCATTTAAAGATAATTTAAGAAAAAAGACTATTTACAAAGGTGTGGATAGGTTAAAGGAGACCATGCCCCGCTCAGGGGCTGACAAAATGGAACCATTTCTGGGGATGAGTGAGAAGCAAAGTTCCTACTAGGCAGAAAGACAGATGACAGGAGCCATGGCCTGCAGTCCAGAGAGGGAGTGACACCAGCCAGGAGACCCAGAGGACCAAATGCCCCTTTCCCCCCAACCTCCACTTTCCCTCCCAGCTGGAAGACAAAGGTCACTGTTGCTGCTCTCCCTACAGACTGGGTGCAGCATGGATGGCAAATGGTGGAGAATAAATGGAAGGTATTTGACAAAATGCCTTATGCGACCTTTGTGAGAATGAAATAAATATATACATATAAAGTGCTTAGAAGAACAAGTGGCATATAATAACTGTTTAAAAGATGTGAGTCCGTATTCTTATCAAAATTTTATTAACTGGTATTGATTGCTCACTAAAACTATGGAGTCAGAGGCACTGCAGTGGGGTTACATCACTAAAATGTCTACCGATGAAAAAGGAAAATAGACATTGCATAGTGTGAGGAAGGTGAACTCCTGTGTAGAAAAGCAAGGAAAACATGTGTTAGTGGGAGCAATTTGGGGGAAGAGTGTTTGAAAATGAGATGAGGGTAGGGTAGAGACTCTTACTTTTCATTTTCTAACTTCTGCTCTCCTGCTTGTGATTTTTAACCATGTACATATGGTATTAGTTTTTATTGATGAAAACATCACATGGGTGCTGACTGGGAGGTATGTTCATTGGATATTGATTTCTTCTTTATTAATCTCTGAAAGTTTTAAAGTATTTGTTGATTTAAGAATAAAGTATGGTATTGACAAGCACAGTATACTCTCAGTATCAAAATTGGCCTAAATAGTATTTTTGAGAATGTGAAGGCACCTGGTTTGCTCACTATTTATTACTTAAATGCTAACTTTGGCCCATGTATTTACTTTCCTTCTTGATTGTAGCCTGGAATTAATAATGTCCAACAATCTTAAGCAGTAAGAAAGGACCTTCATCTACAAAGCAATTTCTTGCTGAATGGGAGATATATATTGATATAGTCATAGATATATATTGATATCAAAGTAGATACAGAGATGAGAAAGAAAAAGTTTTAGGTATAAATATGGAATTACTCCCCTTTGATTTCATAAATGTGCATATGTGGACTTTATGAATGCGAACAAATACATAAATGTGTATTTTTCATACAGAAATGTGTATTTTTCAACATAGTATAAGAATAAAGGCTGAAAAACTTGTCAGGTGTGGCGGCACATGCTTGTATTTCCAGTACTTGAGAGGTTAAGACAGGATGATCACAGATTCAAGTCCCACCCTCAGTAACTTAGCAAGGCCCTCAGTAACTTAGTGGGACCCTGTTTCAAAACAAAACATAAAATAGGGCTGTAGTTGTAGCTCAAAGGTAGAATGCCCCTGGAAATCCCTAGTACCTATTACATACATACACACACACACAAAAAAAGAAGAAAAAATGGAAGGAAAGAAGGAAGGAAGGGAGGGAGGGAGGGAGGGAGGGAGAGAGAGAGAGAGAGAGAGAGAGAGAGAGAGAGAGAGAGAGAGAGAGAGAAAGAGAAAGAGAGAAGCTAGGCGCTGATATCACTCTGCTTAGATTACAATTCTGACTGCACACCTATTAACTAGTAAGTTTGGGCAGATTACTTGCTCACTTGCTCCTCTACACCTTGGCCTTTCTACTACTAGAATGGAGTTTGCTGCCTACTTCCCAGGGAAGTTGGAGGATTAAATGACATGAGCATACTTGACACTATAGCAATCACTCTTTATATGGTAGCAGTTGTTTATTGTTAAAAGTAACAGACCAAACCAGTTCTTCCCAGTAGAGGATTTTGTTTTATTTGAACCCAGTCTCTCTAACACAAGAACCAGATTTCCTCTGACTGGGAATGGGGTGGAGTGGGTGGTGGTGGGTATCTTTGGGCATGCAGACCTATAGGATATAGATAGAACTCTTGGAGCTCAACTATCCTTCTAATTTCAGCTTTCTTGTTTAGGCCAATGGGAGTACAATGTGAAAGTTAATTTAGTGGCCCGTGCAAGCTTACAAGGCTGGGAACATAAAACCAAGTTTCCTGACCTCCATCAAACTTGCCTTACAGTATTTAGAACCATCTGTGCATGACTATTCATTAAGGAAGGGGAGAGTGGTACCCCAAAGGAATCCTCCAGGTGGAAGAGCTGTAAAGGACCACCCTACCCTTTTCCTTGTCCCATGCCTTCTCTCTTGTTCAGCCAGAGGCAGGCACCTTTTTCTGTATGTGACATGGAGCCTACCTGAACAGGTGTGGCAGTGGTTTAGCCATCACCTGCCTTGCTCCTTGCAAAGAAATGAATGCTCCTCCTTGTGGTAGAAACCTAGTGCTTCAACTCAGCTGCTCTGTGGATTCTTTGGAACTGAAGCCACTACCACCTTCATTCTGTTCAAGTCTTGCCACCCCAAATGTTGGACACTTTTAGTGTCCTCTGAGCTGGGCCCCAAGCCCCACTACCCAGAAGGGAGTTCTTTTCTGGTGGACCTCCAAGGGAAAGGAGGGGTAATCGGGATGAGTATCATCATTATAATCATCACGGAGCCTTTGAGGACTAAAGGCCCTGGGCATTGGCTCAAACTCTGACTTAAAAGATAAAGAAAAAGCCTTTGCCCTCAATAGTCTGGCATGTTTTTGGTTTGATGTCAAGGAATTTCTAATCTTTAGAGCTGTCTGAAATGAAGTAGTAAGTGTCCCATCTCTGCAAGTGTTTAACCAGAGGCTGGCAAACCACTTGACATAAATATTGTCAAGGAGTCAGATGATCTCAAAGTCCCTCATTCTATGCAAGGCCCCATCTGTTTCCCTGACCACCAAACAGAGGAGTAAATGGAGAGAAACCTATATAAAGTAAGGTAGAATGTCATCCAATGTCCCATATTAACAGTTGTTAATTGGTGGCACATATCTGTAATCCTAGAACTTGGGAGGCGGAGACAGGAGGATCCCAGGTTGGAGGCTAGCTTCAGTAACTTAGTGAGGCCTTGTTTCAAAATTTTAAAAAAAGTGGCTGGGGGTATAGCTTGGAGGCAGAATGCCCCTGGGTCCAATCCTCATTATCCCCTACTTACCCACACACAAATGTTTCTATGAAGGGAAACCAATGTGGTACAGAGGGCAAACCTCAGACAGGGAATTAAGACATTGGCCAGGTGTATCAGCCAGCCGAGGGTTTTCATGTTAGCCATTTCTGCTCTCCACGTCCCTGTTCATCACCTATCATGAGAGAGTGGAATCAGCATCTCTAACCTTCCTTATGTTGGGAACTTTGGTTGGGAGCTCATAGTCGGTTGGAAAATAATGTTCAGTCATCTGTATGCAGATGAGCATGCGGTGGATTCCTAGCAAAGGAATAAAGCCCATGGCACTTTCCAGGGTAAAGACATTGTTCACTATGTTCCTGGCTAAGAAAAGCACATATTGGAGAATTAATTAGGAGGAGGTGCCTTGAAAGCTTCTCCCTCGATACTGCTCAGCTTGGTTCTGGAGGCATGGAGCTCTCTTACCAAGTGCTGCTCAGGTGTTAGCAGCTTGTGTTTGTATAAAGAGAGAGGACATGTTTTAAATTGCAGAAGCCAACTCCTGTTGGCTGGAAGACGCAGCTGTTTCCATCCATATTCATATTGCTGCCATAACCAAGGGCCACAATAGAGTTCAACAGCAGAACTCTATTGTCTCACAGTTCCAGAAGCTCAAGTCTGCAGGACAGCTCCAAGAGGAGGACCTCCCCCAGGTCTCTCTCTTTGGCTCATCAATGGCCATTTTCTTTACACTTGTCTTCGCACTGCCCTCCAAGCATGTCCTTTTGTGAGGATACAAGTCATAGTGGATTAAGGTTTACACTAATGACCTCATTTTAATTTGATTATCTCTGTAAGCACCCTGTTTCCAAATAAGGCCACATTATGCTCTCCCATTGGTTAAAATGGATTTTAGGGGGGAACACAACTCAACCCACAACCCTGTACACCATCGGGTCATGTCACAGTTGACAGGATGGGAAATTGGTAGTGAGTCATGAAAACAACTACATTCTCCTTTAGGCTCCCCCCACATCTTTAAACTAGTATTTGTTTCTTATATAATTATCTCCTTGAATTTGATGAATTGTGGTGTGTGTGTGACAGACAGACACAAGTACACACAGACAGAATAATGTTTGCACACACTTCCTTTCTCCTCTCTGAGCTTCTGTTCAGAGAGAGATGCATCCTTTCCTGGGATTTGTATGTGTGTCCATTTTCTACATAAATAACTAGCTATGAACTCTCACTGTGGGGCTTCCCTGAGGATGATTTTCCTATATGCATAGAGAGCTATGGCTTCCCAGAGCAAGGCAGTAGCCCCATGTTCACACCAAAGGGAAAATGGCTCAGTATAAATCAAGTCTCATCTCAGTAATTACCCCACCAGACATTTATGTTGGGCTGGGTCCCAACGCCATTTCAGGGCAGCTGGCATTTCCATTCTGGGCTCAAATGACCCATTTTGCCATTGAGTTCATCCTGGAGCCCCATGGAGGGCAGGAGGAGGGAGGACCCTGATGAATCATTCTCTGCTGTGCCTGGAGTCCTCAAAGGCTGGGGCCCCAGGAATTGGTAATGCTCAGGTTGGAGAAAGTGCCTGGTCAGTGCCCAACAGCCAAATGATCATCAGAGAATGACTTCTAAGCTCAGGCTCCCAGAATATTTTTGATTTTCTTTTGGGGTTAATTGCCAAGGTTAACCCATGATCTTGTTTACTCTGTGACTGGCCAAATATTTAAACTGACTGGAAATAAATATTTCAAGTGTACATCTCCTCGACAGTTCCTTTAACTTCATGCAGTGAAGCTCTTACAGCACACAGGAGGAAAGCAGATGTCGGCTATTTTGGAGAGGACGCATGCAGGGAGGGGACCAGCCTGCCTACCATCTTCAGTGACTCAGTGGAGGAAGGTGAAGACTTTAACTCCAGTGTTCTTATTCCCACTGAGAACTCCTTCCAGCACACTCCCTGCCTGACCTGACCCCACTCTATAAAGCTGTTGGGCGAACATTCCAAAGGCAGTCATGGGCAACAAAGCAATCTCCAACCTCAGCTTCTTAGATCTGTCAGCCATGAAGACACTGGACCTTCCTCACTTTCCAGGGTTGGAGAGTTACCCCTTGATCATAATGCAAGTCTAACTAGGGAATGCTGGTGCAAAAGTACCTTTGATTTACCTACAACCTAGATATAAGCAAACATAATAAACAAATAGGATGACCAAATTGAGGGAAAAAAATCACCAAGAAAACCTAGGATTCTCCATCCTCTGAAAATCCTTGACTGTGTGATGCAACATGGACTGCATTGCTAGCCAATTTCAAGAGCTAACAGTTATAACAGGCAACATTTATTGAGCAAATATTACATGTCAGGCATTGTGCTAAGTGCTTAAGTATTTTCTCATCAATCCTTATCAAACTCTTCAAGTTAGGAAAAATTTCTAGGAGTGGTGAGGATCGAATGAACTAATGCTTAGACATTATGAAGTGCTCTAAAGATAAAAGAATTCAACACATGTTATTATTTTATTAAATGACCCCTGAAATTCCTTTAAGCCTAAGAATTACGTAGTGAAATAATATATGCCTAAAAGATATGCGATCTAGCCCTATCACATACCACAGAACGCCACCCAGAGAAGTGACATCAGCCTTGTTAGAGACAGATAGAAATGTTGTTCAACCTGCTTAGGGAACCACAATAATGTGGAACCTTCCTCTAATAACCATGAGGGTGTTCAGGTCAAAGAGGTTGGCAATTGACCAAGATATACATTTTGTCAACTCTTAGCTGTGGTGGAAAAGAAGCCAGGTTCTCCATTGCCTTTTACACATTGGCTAGTAGCTCTGATCAGGTATTTAGACTGTTCAAGGTTAAATCTCTGCTGGTCTCAGTGTTCACATCAGTAGAATGGGGATCCTATTTCATATGTTTGTACCAATGCATTAAATGAGTGGAGAAATTTAAAAAACATCTATCAACATGCTGACATACAAGAAACATTAAAAATAATTAAACACCCACTGTTCCAGCCTGGTTGGGATATGAAGACTCAGAGCTGGTGGCACTTACTTGGGGTGACACAATCTATTAAATGGGTGGTGTTTGAAAGGAAGTGAGTCCAGAGGCACAGGAGTTGATGGAGTATAAATGCCCTATGGGCAAGATCCTTGTTTTTTCTGACTCATACAATGCCACTCACCTGATCATTGAATCACTTACTCATTAGTGGCAATTGTTTCTTCTGGAGTGTGGGTATATATAAAGGAGTTTGTATGGGGACACTGTAGAGCTTTTTTAAAAATTCATTAAGGCATATTAAACTAGAGATGCCAGAATAAAAGGACATTAGGTCAGATATCATGGTGAACGCTCCAGGTAAATAGTTCAGGTCATGCATAGCTACACTGTCAAAAGAGGAGCTTATGAATCAAACACATCTCAGTATTCGTGGGCAAATTCCTGACTTTCTCTGGGCTTCAAACACTGGACCAGTGCATAATAGAAATTCCATATAAGGTCCACATTATTGTTTTCTTTATTATGTCAATTATATTCTAAATTATTGTTTGTAAACCACTTTTACATACAGCATCCTACATTACCTCATTTGATAGTTAGGTAAGCAGAGTAGAACTAGAAACATGATCCCATCTGAATGCATTAAGTGAACTGATGTATTCCTGGACCTAATTCATACAGTTCTGAGTTCTAGTCCTGACTCTGACACTACCCCAATCAACCATCTGTTGGTCTGCTCTCTGATGGAATTGGACTAAGTCACTTTCAGGTGGTATTTTTTAAAGATGACTCATAATCACATAAGTTCCAGAAGTGAGAGGTTAGCTCTGTCCATATTTGGATGTCG
>PVLC010032127.1:0-17903 GCA_004027655.1 Graphiurus murinus | reverse complement strand
TTGCATTAGTTGAGTTTTTAAAATAACTGAATTAGAAGCTGGACATGGTGGCACACACCTGTAATCCTAGTACTTAGGAGAATGAGACAGGAGGATCACGGGTTTGAGAACAGCCTCAACAACTTAAGACTCTCAACAACATAGTGAGACCCCTTTTCAAAACAAAATATAAAAAAGGGGTTGGGGATGTATCTCAGAGGTAGAATGGCCCTGGGTTAAAAAACTGCATTAGAATATTATTGGGTGCCCTGTGAGTTGTACACTCAAAGCGACAAACATTAATTCTTCCAAAATCTAAAGTTTTTTTCTTACCTAGGTGTGTGTGTGTGTGTGTGTGTGTTACTGGAGATAGAATCCAGGGGCAGTCTACCTCCAATCCTTTTTATTTTGAAACAGGGTCTTGCTAGATTGATGAGAGTCTCACCACTTACTGAGGCTGCCCTCAAACCTATGATCCTCCTATCTCAGCCTCCCAATAACTGGGATTACAAGTGTGCACCACTACACCCAGCCAACCTAGTTATTTTATACCCCATACCTTCTCTCAGTACATCTCATTATCTATGGTCTTCATGTACAACAATATGGACATACTTTTAAAAAATTATTTGGTTTAGCCGGGCGTGGTGGCGCACGCTTGTAATCCCAGCATTCGGGAGGCTGAGACTGGAGGATCCGGGTTTGCGGCCAGCCTCAGCTACCAAGTGAGGCACTCTGCAACTTAGTGAGACTCGGTTTCAAAATAAAGAATAAAAAATAGGGCTGGGGGTGTAGCTCGGAGGTAGAATGCCCCTGAGTTCAAACCCCAGTACTGCAAAAAAAAAAAAAAAAAATTATTTGGTTTATTTCTAATTACATACTTAGCATAGTTGAGTTAGAAAATATTTTTTTGAAAATGTGTAGAATTCCTTTACCTACTATATAACTTAACATTTTGAGAAATTGCTTTCCAGATTTTTATACATATTGTTTTATAGCATAATTTTTCTATAATGAACATTTCCCTACAACATGCTTCTTTCTATATGAAGATATATTAACATATATGACATTCACTAATGAATGTACTAAAATATATTGATTTTACTCTTTGAATAAGACTTTTTGTTTTTCATTTAAAGTTATGCTAGCTTAAACAGTCTCACACCTAAATCATTGAAACTTCTTTTTGTTTTTTTTGGTAGTGGTGGTGCTTGGTATCAAACCCTGGGTCTTTTGCATGCTAGGCAAGCACTTTACCACTGAACTATCCCCAGCCATGAGAAGAACATTTTAAAAATATCTGAGCTGGGCATGGTGGCACACACCTGTGATCCCAGTACGTGGGAGGCTGAGACAGGAGGATTGCAGGTTTCTGGCCAGCCTCAGCTACTTAGCAAGACCCTGATTCAAAATAAAAATAAAAATATCTGATGCATGCACATTGCCACACGGAATTGAGTTTGTGTGCTCACCAGCACTGTATCTAGGTGCCACCACACCTGGCTTTTGCAAGTACTTTTATTGCTATTCTCAGAATGGTCTCGTGAGAATGGATATGAGTGCAGTTGTTCTGAAGGCTGTACTACCACAGCAATGTACCATGTGGCTGTATCCACCACACTTCCTCCAAATTCTGCCAAGATAAGTTAACAAATAGGTGTATGGCAGCTCTGCTTGTCCAGACAGAAAGACTGGAAACTTCACCACAGGACTAGTTAAGTAACTTAATAGTGTACCAAAGTGGAAACTTTTTAAATTTTAGATTTAAAAAAAGTTTCACATATGTGAATACAAAGGAAGGTATGTAGTATGGGCATGTATGAAGATCCCTTTGTGATAACTATATAAGAAATTCAAATGTGCCAGGCACAGTGGCACACTGCTATAATTGAGTACTTTGGGAGGCTGAGACAGGAGGATTGCCGATTTGAGACCAACCTCAGCAACTTGGTGAGACTGTTTCAAAACAAAGAATAGAAAGGGCTGAGGATGTAGCTCAGAGGTAGAATGCCCCTATACTCCATCCTCAGTACAAAATATATATATTTTTGTGTATATATACATATATATACACACACACGAATATGTGTGTGTGTGTGTGTGTGTGTGTACATATTTGAATTCTTTATATTTTAGAGAGCTTCTGTAGAATTACACACACACACAGAAATGAATGTATATACAGGTATGGCCTGGACTTCCCCCCAACCCCTAATGGAAATAATCATCAGAAAGAGAACTTAGGGAGAGAGAGGGGGAAAGGAACCTTTTGAAGGCCTGTCCATGTCTTAGTTTTACTTTCCATTTTGTGCCTTGCTGTGTCATTCAGAATATTATGCCACCATCTTTAAGTCTACTAGAGTTACCTACGCAGTAAAATTATTATTTGGGGGGGGGCACTGGGGATTGAACTCAGGGGCATTCTACCTCTGAGCCATACCCCCAGCCCTATTTCTTTGTTTTGAAACCAGGTCTCACTAAGTTGCGGAGTGCCTCACTAGGTAGCTGAGGCTGGCCACGAACCTGGATCCCCTGGTCTCAGCCTCCCGAATGCTGGGATTACAAGTGTGTGACACCACATCCTGCTCTTGGCTTATTTTTAACCCTTTACATACACACACACACACACACACACACACACACACACACACACACATTGAAACTGGGGATTGAACTCAAGCATTCTATTTCTGAGCTGTACCACCAGCTCTTTTTATTTTTTGTTTTGAAATAGGGTTTCACTAGGTTGTTGTGAGTCTCACCAAGCTGCTGAAACTGGTCTCGAACCTATGATCTTTTCTGTCTCAGCTCCCAAGTACTGGGATTACAGGCATGTACCACCACCCCCAGCTTCATTTATATTTTTAATACAAAATTTCGATTGAATACATGCCTGCATACCTCATTGTCCCTGTTCAGCTACGAGGAAAAAGGAAAAGATGGGGTCAACCTATGAAGTCGGCTTCCCTCTTATTGCTGGTTTTATGTGACGATGTAATTTATCTTCCAAACACAGGCACGTGAAAGAGGGCGCCAGCTAGACAGGGCTAGAATAGACATGTGGGGAAGTTCTGGGCACTTTGAGACATTTGGTTTGCTATCTCTACATGGGATTCTTTTACTATCTGTAAAAAGACTTCTTAGTGAATCTTTATTGGTGTCTGTTTTTGTTGTAGCAAAATCTGTTAAGGTGAAAATCAAGCTCAATAAAAAAGAAGAGAAAGGCCGGGACAAAGGAAAAGGCAAGAAAAGGCCAAATCGAGGAAAAGCCAAACCTGTCGTGAGCGACTTTGACAGCGATGAAGAGCAAGATGAAAACGTAAGTGTGAGGCCTGGACGGCGACAGAGAAGTGCCCTCCCTGTGGGTGCGCTCTGTCCACTCCCCTTCTTACCCAGGGCTGAAAAGGAAAGGTTCCATGAGGAGTGTTGTGAGCAGGGGTCTGCTCGCCACAAGATTGAGAACAAAGAATTGGGGCTGTGTATTCCTTTTTTAATAGTCTTCAAAATTGAAAAGCTACTAAATCAGTTTCCCTTCCCCCTCCTTTATTTTTGTGTCTTCCTTCATGCTTACTTACAAATACAGTTTTCTTCATGGCTGGTTAATAATTTCTATACATCACACCCAGCATGATGCCTAGAGTATTTCAGGTTAGATGAAATAATGATTAAAGAAAGAGCATATATATTGTGATGTCAGAGATTGAAGGTGCCATACAATTAAATACCTAAAGATGTTATTTTTAATATTTGGAATATTCAGGGGGGTGTTTTGAGCTAAGCCATGAAATAGGTGCCTTGCTGTGTGGTGCATATTTAATGCTTGTATTAGCATCATAGGAGAGATATCACTCTGAAGACATGCATCTTACAGACACCAATACTTGGGTCATGTGTGTTTCATTCCAGTTCATAGAGCAAATAAACAGTAGGAACTGAATTCAGTCCTGGTTAGCATAACTTAATCTAGTGCACTGTCCTTGCCTGAAACTTAGAAACTGCCTTCCATTTTATTTACTTTCAAGAGGAGCTCAGGTTTCTGGTTACCCATTCCCAATATATATACATATGTATATATATTTCTTTTTTTCAAAAAAGGTAATTTTTTATTCTGTATACATAGATATACATATATATGTGTATGTATACATATGTGTGTGTGTATATACATACATACAGTACACACACACACCCCAGTGTGATTTTTCTTTCAACACATTGCCACTCTGATCTGACTGGAAAGTTTGAGAACTGTTATCCCACCCAGCCTTAACCCTCGATTCAAGTGCTTTCAGGTATATTTAAAATACAGTGTTTCCTCTAGATAACTTACCAATGAATGCACCTCACATGCAGGGTGAGTTTTCTAAAACAGAGCTAAAATAGAAACTTATTAGCCATAAACTTTTGAAGTCAGTGAAAACGAGCAGACGGGCAGCATAGATGCTAGGCATTGCTTTGGGACTTTGAATGAGGGACTCCTCTGCTTGGCCTCGAGGCTTGCCTGCTGATGGAGTATGTGTCTGCCTTCCTACAGAGAGAGAGATTGGGAGCGTTAAAGAATCCCAAAATGTCATTGCATTTCTACTCTGCCTCTTGATCATTTATTATTATGCCTTTTCTTTAAGATGTGATTTTATTTCATCTTTTTACTTACAGGAACAGTCAGAAGCAAGTGGGACTGATGATGAGTGATCTCTCTGGACCTTTTTCCCGTGGTAGAACTGACTCCTTTCCTCCCCTCTCTCCTTTCTACCCAGTGAGCTTGCCTGTCATTTGGGCGCTGGGTTGTTTCTATGTCCTCACCATCATCTATAAACTAGCTTTAGGATAGTGCCAGACAAACATATGATATCATGGTGTAAAAAAACACACGCAAATATTTGTAACATATTGTGACCAAATGGGCCTCAAAGATTCAAAGATTAAAACAAAAGCTTTTGATGGAAAATATGTGGGTGGATAGTATATTTCTATGGGTGGGTCTAATTTGGTAACGGTTTGATTGTGCCTGGTTTTATCACCTGTTCAGATGAGATTTTTTGTCTTTTGTAGCACTGATAACCAGGAGAAGCCATTAAAAGCCACTGGTTATTTTATTTTTCATCAGGCAATTTTAAAGATTTTTATTTGTTCGATATTGGTTTTTTTTACACTGTGGTACATATAAGCGACTTTAATAGGTGATAAATGTACAGTAGTTAGATTTCACCTGCATATACATTTTTCCATTTTATGCTCTATGATCTGAAAAACAAACGCTTTTTGAATTGTATAAGATTTATGTCTACTGTAAACATTTCTTAATTTTTTTGTTCTTGGTTTAAAAAAAAAAAAGTTTTGTTGAAAACGCTATTGAATATTGCAATCTATATAGTGTACTGAATGGCTTCCTTTGTCCACCTGATCTCCTATGTTACCAATGTGTATCGTCTCCTTCTCCCTAAAGTGTACTTAATCTTTGCTTTCTTTGCACAATGTCTTTGGTTGCAAGTCATAAGCCTGAGGCAAATAAAATTCCAGTAATTTCAAAGAATGTGGTGTTGGTGCTTTCCTAATAAAGAGATAATTTAGCTCCACGGATGTTGCCTCTTGTTTTTGAGTCTTAGAGGATTGAAAACTAAGGTGGCCATTTCTTGCAGAGAACCAGGCAGGTTCTTGGTACAAACCAACTGGTAGGAGGGAAAGAAGAGAAGTCTGTCTCCTGAATTGAGCTAGGTATGTTACCAGGGAGAGGAGACTACTGCTTCCCTGACTCTAAACTATTAAATAGTAGAAGAGATGTTGCCATGGGCCAAGTCACACCAAGCCCTGTTCAGCCTTGTCTCATGGGTTAAATTCTGTTGATTATCCAGAAAATCTCTAAGCTATTTGTACCATTTGCTATTTGTACCATTTGCTTTTGAAAGATTCCAAAAATGTTCAGTAGAAAGACTGGCTCAGTGCACACCCATAGGCCCTCCTGTGGAGAGGAGGTTTTCTCCTTTACACCCTCCCTTTTAGTAAACATTGGAAAATAAGTTGCAATCATCACAACACTTCACCCCTAATACTTTAGCACAAATCTCCTTAGAATAGGCCAGCCGCAGTCCCATGATCATACCAAAAAGAATTAGCATAGTTCCCTAATATTTCATATACAAGCCATAGTCACCATTTTTTTCCAGTTGTCCTAAAATTGCCTTATGTATGTTTTTAACTATAATCTGAACAAGGTACCTACATTGCATTCAATTGTTATATTTGTTTCAAGATTTTTTTTTTTTTTTGGTGGTACTGGGATTTGAACCCAAGAGCATTCTACCTCTGAGCTACACCTCTTTTATTTTTTTTAATTTTGAAACAGGGTCTCACTAAGTTGCCCAAACTGGCATCAAACCTGCAATCCTCCTGTCTCAGTCTCCCAAGTACTGGGATCACAGGCTTGTGCCACCACATCTGGATATATTAGTTTTTTTTACTGAAATAATTTAGGATCAGTTCAAAGAAGGCAGTCTCCTTTCCCTGCTTCTACTTCTCCATTTTCTGTATTTCATGAGCTCTTTGCAATCTCTTCTTGACTTGAAAGGCATTGCTATCCTTAAGTTATCAAAACCATTGTCTTTATGACTCAAGATTTCTACTGTGTGAAGAATGTCTTCCAACTCTGCCACTGCTGCGATGTTCCTCTGACTGTAGTAGGAATGTGAGCCGTCACATTCTACCCAGCACAGGAGTCGGCCCTGTGTCCAGCACATCCATGGCATATGTCCTACATACTCATTGAGCTCACGCTACCTCACAATGTCTACGTCACTCATCTTCATCTCCTGTAGACACTATCACCTCCTATCATCACAGGAAAAAGACCAAACACTAAGCACACTAAGCATATGTATTTGTCAGGTGTCTAAGCAAATCATGGGCCTGAAGACTTTTCTCAGCAAACCCCTGGGTGCTGTTAGTGGGTGGAGCAAATGTGAACTTGGTCACTGCCTGTATTCATGGTCATAGTCACCATCCAATGGGTGGGTCACAGCAGTAGTGAGAGCCACCAGGTACCATGGTGGGGAGGGAGGGAGAGAAAGGCAGGCCATCCTGAGCTCACACATTGACCTACGTACCACATCGTGCCTGCTGTTTTGTTCAGCTCCAGCAACTGAGCACTGAAAGGCCTAGTTATTCCCAGGCCCTGTGGTTTACTAGGAACAGAGGAAGTTAAGAGTATTAGACTATATACTGGGTCCTTTAATGGTATGATCATCATACTCAGTTTTAACCTCATAAAGAAGATATAGTTTGTTCTCATTTTACAAATAAGGTTAATGCAAACAAGAGATTGAAGAGCTGTGCCCTGTGCACCAGAGCTAGATTTGGAAGGTAGACTGCCTTGACTTCAGAGCCCACATTCCTTGCTGTCCCACCTTTCCAGTGAGGAGGCCTAGAGCTCATCTTGTCCAAAAGCTCTAGGCACCTCCTATGCCTAGCACTGGCCAATACAACTGGGCCAAAATGACCAAAACAAGTCCTGCCTCAGTCTTCTGCTTCCTGTGGCAGGGAATGGAGTTTACCTCTTAAACCAAATTTCCTTGCCTAGGCCCTTCTCCCCTGGCTCTTTATCCACGGGCCCAGGACCTCATGTGACCCTTAGGCCCAAACTATAGCCAGATCCCAAAGGCTACCGAGACCTAGCTGAGATGGATATCACTGTTGCCGTGATATTAGATTGGGCTACCACTGAACATGTGAACCAAGTTCACAGCCACCCCACTGACACTAAGGATTTGCCAAGAAAAGGTCTTTAGGCCCCCAGGTCTCCATAGGCTCCTGACAGGGCCTGCTTAGCTTCCCCCCCCCCCAAATCTGCTGTTTTACTTTCTGTGGTTTCTGTTACCCTGGGTCCAGTGTGGTCTGAATATATCAAATGGAAAATTCCAGAAATAACTTGTTTTATTTATTTTTTAACTGTACCATTCCTGAGCAGTGTGATGAGCTCTCACACCAGTGTGTCCAGCACATGAATCATCCCTGTGTCCAGCATGTCTGTGCTGTATCCACTGCTCACCACCACATACCTAGTTGGTCCCTGAGGACCTGTTCAGGTAGCAGTATCACAGTGCTCCTACTGAACAAGAAGGTCTGTGTACCTTACTACATCACAATGTCTATCTACATTAATCTCACTTTCTTTTATCATGTAGGTATCATGCCATCTCATATCACAACAAGAAGAAGGGTGAGTACAGTATAATAACATACTTTTGAGAAAGACTATCTACATTTACATAGCTTTTATTACAATACTGCCTTAGCTTTCTGTAACTGTGACAAATACCCGAGATAATCAACTCATAAGGAGAAAAGTAGCCCAGCGTGATGGGGCATGCTTGTAATTCCAGTACTTGGGGAGCTGAGACAGGAGGATTGTAGGTTTAAGACCAGCCCCAACAATTTAGTGAGATTCTAAGCAGTTTACGAAGACCCTGTTTCAAAAACAAAAAATTTTAAAAAGGTCTAGGGGTATAGCTTGGAGGTAGAATGCTTCTGGTTCAATCCCAGGACAACAACAACAAAAAAAAAAGTTTTTTTTTTTAGATCACAGTTTTCAAGTCTTCAGCTCATGCTTCATTGGGCCTGCTGTTCAGGTGAGACAGTGGAATCACAGGATCACAGGAGTACATGGTGGGGCAAAACCACTGGCCTCATGGCCAGAAAGCAAATAAGGGGCCAGGGTCCCATGATTTCCTGCAGGGGCACCTCCGGTGATCTCAGAACCTCCCTTGAGCCCCCACCTCTCAGTGCCCCCTAGGATAACAAGCCTACTTGGGCTTTTGGGAGTTTGGGACCTCAAGGTCCAAACTATAGCAAGTATGTTTTATAATTGTTCAACTTTATTACTGTTGTTACAGATATTACTATGCCTAACATAAATTATGCCATATTACAGTTATATATGTGAAGGAAAAAACACAGTACAGGTAGGGTTCAGTACTATCCATAGTTTCAGGCATCTAAGGGGGTCCTGAAATGCATCCTGGTGGATAAGGGGGGATGACTATATCTTCAAGCCACATCCTCCAGTTCCATATCCAGGTAGGCTGACATTCCTATGAACTTCCCATGTGGAAATTCTGGAGCTACCACCATACCCGCCTTTAGAACAGACCCCTGACTGCCCTGTCCTGGCTTCTTAGCTAAGTCAATCTCTCGGCCCTAGTTTCAGTCTCCTCTCTGCCTTAATTAAAGCCTATGCTCAGGGCACAAGCTAAAAGATTTCCATTGGCCTGACCCTTGGAATGGGATATTCTAAATAGGAGACTCTTGATTTCCAATTAAAGATGTTGTACAGCCAGAATGTACTAAACTAGATGCAGTCATGTTGTCACTTAATGATGGGATAGTTTCTAAGAAATATGTTGTCAGACAATTTTGCTGATATGTGAACACCACGCCATGTACTTACACAAACTAAGACGGCCACAATGCCACAATATGTAAGACCACTGCCATATGTGCAGTCCAAAACATACACAGTGCACGATTGTGTGCTGTAGGAGGGATGCAAAGATTTTTGAAGACCTCCTTTATTTTCTAAAACTTTATTTGCCTTTAAAGTATAATATTTTAGGTAAGGGAATGAGATGGTGGCCCTGACCAAGAAATGGAACATGTGGGTTATTCTGAGCTTTGCTACAGGCATATTTGAGTTCCAGTTTCCTCTACAGAATGTGAAAAGTGAGTTGTTCTATAATTCTAAGCACTTGCAGTTGATATCTTTATGTTGTTAAAGGTTTCATTATGTTAGGAAAAAAATGACTTGTAAATGTCATTAAAATCCAGAAAGATTCTAAAAATCCAGGAGTTGCCTAGAGGTACCTTCTCACGCTTTTCGAGCATTGATCTCTTCAAAAGTAGTGCTTCTCAAAGTGTGGTCCCTGGATTTGCAGCATGAGCATCACTTGGAAACATTGTAAATGCCAATTCTCACCAATCATCTGAGACCCACTGAATCAGAAGCTGTAAGGGTAGGGCCCTGTGATAGTTCTAGCAAGCCCCCCAGGTGATTCTGAGGATGCTCAAGTTTGAGAACCACTACTGCAGATCTAGCAGATTGTTAGTAATCTCTGTTATTTTATTCTTGGGAACAGTATGTGGCCGCATGGGTCTTGATTTAGATCACTGGTACAGGCATGAACAGCTAGCACACAATTGTCATTCTCATAAGAATAGAGTCAATATAAATGGCAATAACTGAAAAGGCTGAGCATTTTTTTCTTTGTCTCTGCAACAGCTCTTTAGTCATATGTTACAAGGCAACAATCTTCATTTGCAGCCGATTCAAACCTCAGGTTGATAGGGTCTAATACTTGGAGGAAATACCTTTGGTTTACTTAGCAGAAAGTTAAAGACATGCCCTCCTTTTATGAATAAATGTTGTTCCCACAGGGAAATTATATTAACAGTCAAGCTTACTACACAGATTATCTTGGAGGAATGGGCAAGTCTAATCATTTTCTTAAAATTTTCTGAAGAGCTGCATCAAACTAGATATTTCTGTCCTTGTTTATATAGGGTGAATCTGGGGGTCTGGCTCTGTTTTGCTCAGGGAGTGCTTCTGGAAAATGATGGCCCAGGGTGAGAAGCCATTATTGAGAGAGCTGGAGTGGCGTGACTGTGGTCTAGGTGAGCTGTGTGCCCCCCTGCTGCTGTTGACACTGAGCTTCATGGAGGGCAGAAGTGACCTTTCTGCAAGAAGGAGTTTGTGTTCTGCATCACATTCAGTAAGGTTTCCCAACAGGGTTTTCCAAGTTGAATAAAGCAAGGCCTTAAGTCTGAGACTATAAAGAAGCCAGTTTCCTGTTTATAAACACCACTTTCTGTTATGTACAAGAAAGAGGCCTCGTCCTCTGCAAACCCAGAGCAGCTGTGAAGCTCAGCTCATGGTGGGATTATAAACCTCAAAGAGAACAAGCCCACAGTCCCTCAAGCAAATACATGTATTTCTTAATTCTCTTGTAAAATTTTTAATTAAATTCCTTCTCTAGGATTATAAAATGGACATGTGTCCACCACAACCAGGGAAATAATACAAAGAACATTAATTTAGAAGTCACCTCCCACCAGGCAATTGGCTTTAACAGCTTGATGTGGTCACTTCTGCAGTGTGTGTGTGTGTGTGTGTGTGTGTGTGTATGTGTGTTTTCCTGGGCATTGAACCCGGGGGCATTCTACCTACACCCTCAACCCTCTTTTACTTTTTATTTTGAAACAGGGACCAGGGTCTTGCTAAATTGTTGAGAGTTTCTCTAAGTTGCTGATCCTGGCCTCCAACCTGCAATTCTCCTATCTCAGCCTCCCTACTACTGGATTACAGGTATGTGCCACCATGCCTGGCTACTTCTGCACCTTTTTTTCTTGGTCACATAACCATATACAAGCATATATGCTATAAAATGCCAGCTCCCCAACAATCACAAATACAACCTATTAAAAAGAGAAGACTGAATTTATTGCTTACTGCAGTAAAGGAAACTCCCATCTTGACAGTTTCTTTCGAGTTCAAGGTTGGATTTTATTAAAATTTTATTTAAAGTGTGTGTGAAGGGGGTGGTACTGGAGATTAAACCCTGGGACATTCTATCTCTGAGCTACACCCCTAGTCTTATTTTATTTATTTATTTTATTTGGGGGGAAAAAGGTCTCACTAAGTTGCTGAAGGTTTTGCTAAGTTGCCGAGGCTGTCCTCAAACCTGCAATCCTCCTATCTCAACCTCCCAAGTACTGTAATTACAGGTGTGTGTCACCATGTCTGGCTTTTTTTTTTTAAGTACCATACTATTCTTTACAACTCACTTTTTCCAAGTCAAAGAACAGAAACAACATATTCTTATTTTTCTCTATTATAAAAAAAAAAAAAAAACATTAGTTATGTGCTTTTCCATTCTAAAGTGAATACATGGGCACTGTGAGAAGGTAGAAAGTAAGTGCTGTGGCACCTGGGTCATTTGAGTATCCTTCTAAGGTCTTTTAAGGTAAAGCTCTGGTCCCTAGGATGGTGCTACTAGGCAGTGGTAGAGCCTTCAGGAGGTGGGGTATTATGGGAGGTCCTTAAGGGTCACTGAGGGTGTACCTCAAGGCCATTCTCTCTTTTTCTGGGTCAAGATATAACCACTGGTGCCTAAGGAATAGGCTGGCACAAGTTCCTGCCATTGCCACCTGCTGCCCTCATCAGAGACCAAACATGAGTCCCACTGGCCTTGGACAATCATTCTCTAGAACTGAGTTAAATAAACCTCTCCTCCTCCTCCTCCTCCTTCTTCTTCTTCAGTATCCCGACTCAGGTATTTCATTGTAATAAGGCAAAGCTGACTAATCCAATAAGAAAAATACAAAGAAAAAATTCACTCTTAATATCCCCACTCACAGACATCCAGCTTTCGTGTAGTATGTAAGGAACTTGGGAGATCTCTTTCTTGTTCAGACAACAGAAAAATAAGTAGAACAAACAGAAAATCAACAAGTCTTCTTATATTTGTCATAGAACTGTAGTCACAGGGCAGACCTCTGCCCCCCCAAAAAACAAACTGGTAGTCAGATACAGAGAGTCAGATTCTATCAGAGTAGCAACTCAGGAGCACCAAACTCACAGTGAGCAGCAGCAGAGTAGGGAAAACTAATCTGAAGCTAAGGGATCACTGAAGGCTCAGTGAGGACAGTTTGAAAACTGACAACTCCAGGGAGATCCTGTCTTAGGGAGGCACCCACACTTTCAGGAGGTTTTGGGTGTGTGTTGGTTTCTTTTTGTGGGACTAGGGATTGAGCCCAAGGGCAGTCTACCTCTGAGCTACACTCCCAGCACTTTTAATTTTTTGTTTTGAAACAGGGTCTCACTAGGTTGCTAAGAGTCTAACTACTTGCTGAGGCTGTCCTCGAACCTGCAATCTTCTTGTCTTAGCCTTCCAAGTACTGGGATTACAGGTGTGTGCCATCACATTCAGCTCAAACTAAGGATTTAAAACAACTATGATGAATATGCTAAAAACTCCTAATGGGCAAAGTAGACAGCAGGTGAGAATGGATGGGTAACCTACATCCAAGCAATACCCAAGAACTGTGGGGCAGTTATAAAAGGTATTAAAAGTTGTGTAAAAATGCAAAATGAGAATATCAGCAAGAGATGAAAGAAAAAAAAAATAGAAATATTTGAAGCACTGGTAACTGAGAATTTCCCAGTATTAATAATAGAGACCAGAACTGGGCGTGGTGGTGCATGCTTGTAATCCCAACATTCGGGAGGCTGAGACCGGAGGATCCGGGTTCGGGGCCAGCCTCAGCAACCTAGTGAGGCACTCCGAAACTTAGTGAGACTCGGTTTCAAAATAAAGAATAAAAAATAGGGCTGGGGGTGTAGCTTGGAGGTAGAATGCCCCTGAGTTCAATCCCCAGTACCACAAAAAAAATAAATAAATAATAATAATAAGGTATAGTAACCCAAACAATATGGTTCAAACATAAAAACAGACACAGAGACCAATGGAACAGAATAGAAAGCCCAGAAATATATTCATGAACTTACAGACAACTGATTTTTAACCAAGGTGCCAAGAACACGCCATGGGGAAAGAACAGTCTCCAGTAAATGGTGCTGGGGAAACTAGCTATACCCATAGAGAACAATGAAATTAGATCCCTATCTCCCACCCTAAAAAATCAGCTCAAGCTGGGTGTGGTGGCACATGTCTGTAATTCCAGCTTTTCCATCGGCCTTGGCAACTTAGCAAGACCCTGTCTCAAAATTTTAAGAAGGTAGGGAATGGGGACTGGGGATGTAGTTCAATGGTAGAGTACTTGCCTAGGATGCACAAGACCCTGGGATTCATCCCCAGAATAAGAGTAGTAGTAGTAGTAGTAATAATAATAATAATAATAATAATAATAATAATAATAATAGAAGAAGAAGAAGAAACTCAATTAAAGAATTAAATGTAGGACAGGAAACTATAAGAAAACAGCAGAAAACCTTCATAACCTTGGTATGAACCAAAATAATTGGGGAGAGGGGTTAAGATCTCAAAAGCATAGGTAACAAAAGCAAAAATAGATGAGGTTGCATCAAACTAAAAAGCTTCTGCACAGAAAAGGAAGAAAAAAAATCAACAAACTGAAGACACAACCAATAAAATGAGAGAAAATATTTGCAAACTGTATGTCTGAAAAAGGATTAATATCCAAAATATACAAAGAACTCAATAGTAAAAGTACCTACATAAATAACCTAATAAAAAAATGGGCAAAGACCTGAACAAATATTTATCAAGAGACATACAAATTGATATCAGAAAAAAATGCTCAGTATTGTTTAAGTAACCAGGGAAATGCAAATAAAACCACAATAAGATACCACTTCACTCTCATTAGAATGACTATAATAAATCAATGTAAATTAAAAGGTAGGCATTGGCAAGAATATGGAGAAAAGCAAACCCTTGCACACTTTTGATGGTAATGTAAATTAATACAACCATTATGGAAAACAGCATGAGGTTCCTCAAAAACTTAAAAACAGAACTACCATATAACACAGCAATCTACTGCTGAGTAGACATCCAGAAGAAATAAAGTCAGTATATCATAGGAATATCTGCATTCCCATGTTTATTGCACAACTACTTATAGCAGTCAAGATACAGAACTAACCTGTATGCCCATCAATTGATAGAAATATAGGATAAATATATACAATGGAATACTATTCAGTTATAAAGAGAATAAAATCTTGCTGTTTGCAACAACACAGAGGAACTTGAACAACATTATGTTAAGAGAAATAAGCTGGACACAGGAAGACAGATATTGTATGATCTCACTCAGATGCAGAATTGAAAAATTGTTATCATTGGTGTTGAAAGTAAAATACTGGTAGCCGGGCGTGTAATCCCAGCATTCGGGAGGCTGAGACCGGAGGATCCGGGTTCTCGGCCAGCCTCAGCTACCTAGTGAGGCACTCCGAAACTTAGTGAGACTCGGTTTCAAAATAAAAGAATAAAAAATAGGGCTGGGGGTATAGCTCGGAGGTAGAATACCCCTGAGTTCAATCCCCAGTACCGCAAAAAAAAAAAAAAAAAAAAAAAAAAAAAAAAAAAAAGAAAGTAAAATACTGGTTATCAAAGGCTGATTAGGGTAGAGAAGAGAAGATGGCAACAGATTAGTCAACAAATACAATTTTATGACTAGATAGGAAGAATAAATACTGCTGTTCTATTGCCAAACGGGTGACTATAGTAAACGGTCAAGTATCACATACTTCAATAGCTAGAAGAAAAGATTTTGAATGTGCTCACCACAATGAAATGTTAAAGCTTTAAGATGATGGAGGCTGATCACCCAGATGTGATCATTACAAATGCATTCATGTGTCAGAGCATCACATTTTACTACATAAGTTTGTATAATATTGTATGTCAATCAAAAGTGCAAAAAAAATTGGAAAATAACTAAACAAGAAAGAGTTTTAGAGAAGGAATAAATAACACTTTTTATTTCTTTTAATCTTTTTTTTTTTTTTTTTTTTTTTGCGGTACTGGGGATTGAACTCAGGGTCATTCTACCTCCGAGTTACACCTCCAGCCCTATTTTTATTCTTTATTTTGAAACAGGGTTTCACTAAGTTGCGGAGTGCCTCACTAGATAGCTGAGGCTGGCCTCAAACCTAGATCCTCCGGTCTCAGCCTCCCAGATGCTGGGATTACAAGTGTGCGCCACCACGCCCGGCTTTTCTTTTAATATTAACTGATTTAATAGTTAGCAGTTTGTTCAAAATAACAGCATGGTTTTAACTTAAGGATAAGGGAAATGAATGACAACAAGGTGATAAAATTGCGCTTCCCATGGAGTGGGATGGTGTTTTTAAATGGACTTGAATTGGTTGTAGATATACATTGCAAACTCTAGGGCAACCACTGAAAAGTAATAATAAAATTTAAAATATAATTAATATGCTAAGAGAAGAGGAGAAAAATGGAATCATACAAAACACTCGATTAAATCCACAGGAGGCAGAAAAAGAGTAGAAGACAAAAAGAAAAAAAGACAAGGCTAAGAAATAGAAAATAGTAACAAATGTGGTAGATATTAATCTATACTAATAATTATTTTAAATGGCAATAAATGGTCTGTCGAAATACAACAAATTAAAAAAAATTATCAGAGTGGTTCAGAAAGTAAGACTCAGCTCTAGACCATTGACTAGAATCCCATTTAAATATAAAGACATATATAAATGTATTTACTTTTTGTGGTACTGGAGGTTGAACCCAGGGCATTCTACCTCTGAGCTACACTCCTAGCCCTATTTTATGTTTTATTTTGAAACAGGGTCTCACTAAGTTGCTGAGGCTGTCCTTGAACTTGCTATCCTCCTGTCTCAGTTTCCCAAGTACCGGAATTACAAGAGTGTACCACTACGCCCAGCTTTAATGACACATATAAATTAAAACTTAAAGGTTGGAAAATAACCTACCATGCTAACATTAATTAATATCAAGCAAACAAGGTTATCAGGATAATAATTACCTCAGAGCAAATATTTCTCATCATTAGAGAAAAGCAAGATAAAGCCATAACAAAATATCACTACACACCCACTAGAATGGCTAAAGTAAAAAATGTGGACAATAAGTGTTGACAAGGATGTAGAGCAACTGGAATTCATGCATCGATGATGAGAATGAGAAAGGGTTTAAACATTTTGAAACTCAGTAGCTATCTGATATTCCAGCGCAGAGGTATGACAAATTTTAGATACGTGTTTTTCTAACACATATTTGAGTTGACACCTGTTGGAGACTTTTTATTCACTATAAATAATTCTAGCAAATAATTAAAACCCATTCCAACTATAATTTTATCTATTATTAATTAATTAGCTAGTTAATTCATTTTGGTACTGGAGATTGAACCCAAGGGCATTCTACTTTGGAGCTACACCCCCAGCTCTATTTTATTTTTTTTTATTTTGAAACAAGGTCTCACTAAGTTGCTGACACTGGTGACACTGGTCTCAAAACTGTGATCCTACAACAGCATTAGGAAGGGGTTGCATTATACTTACAGAAGGGCACAACATACAGAGATGTTTGATTCCCAGCACTCTTTCCATCAATGGGTATTTGAATCAACCAATATGACCTCATAGATTCCCCAGGAATATGCCTTAGTCTCGGGGGGCCTAGCCCGGCCGGCCGGAAAGACCCCGCCTCTAGATGGCGCCTGGCAGAGTACCAGAAGTGGCTGCAGGTGGTATCATTCTAGGGCTGCGCCACGCCAGAGCGCATGCACCAGCACGCCCGGCTCGTGGCCGGCCCAGGTGAGAGCTGTATGAGTCGCCTCATGGCTTAGGCCCTGTGTGGCTTTAAGAGTCTCCACCTCTCGCCCAAGGGAAGAGTTGCTGGGGAGAGGCTGGCTGGATTGTTGCTGGAGTGGGTTGCTGGAGAAGTTCCGGGAGGAAAGGTTGTTGGTTGCTAGTGGAAGGTGGATTGCTGGAGAGAGGGGTTATTGGGAGTCTGTTGGAAAGGCACTATTTGGAGAGACGGCTTCTGTGCTGTGTTTGTTACTGCTTGTGTAGTGCCCTCGATTCCAGAGAGAGAGGTATAATAAAGAGAGGTTTGAATCAGCAACATTCAGGCAGCGTCTTTATTGGGGCCTCACGGTTGAGGGTTCAGCCTGGGGTTCCCGATACCTTAGAAGTTCAAATCTTTAATAAACAGCCTTAATGGAGTTTCCCTAGAGTCAAACACCAGTTCCCACTGCCTACATGGTTGGTTCAATGGTTGGTTTTCAGCCTGTTTCTCTCCTTTGATAATCTTTCCTTTAAAAAAAAACATATTGAGGGCAGCCTATGCCAGGTTCCATGCTTGATGCTGGGGAAAGTGCCAAGGGAGTAAACT
>PVLC010032126.1:0-18365 GCA_004027655.1 Graphiurus murinus | reverse complement strand
TGCCACTTTTCCTGCATTTCGCTGGCCAAATGACATCACACAGTTATTTTTAGTTTTATGAGGATTGTAAATACAATTCTACAATAAGTTCAGCATGAGAACAGAGGCTTTTTAGCATTGAAAATATTCTGAATGACACCAGAGTGGCAGAGACAAGTCGTTACAAAATCATGAAAATCTACTAACAGTTGCTCTCAAGTAGAGGGAGAAGAATGCACTACAGATATATATGTATATATATATCTGTTTTCCAGTCTTCAAAAAGTTTACACTTGGTGTGAGTGGGGGAGGCAAAACATATACTTAAATTAAGAGAATCAACAAAATGCCTGTAATTGGAGCAGCCTGATGGTGTGGAATAAAAGTAGACAGGCTCTGAACTATAAATCAGATCAGGTTCAAAACATGGTCCAACATAATGGAACCATTAAAGTTGAGAATATTCATATCAAACTCAGATACACATTCCTAAGACAAGAATTGTCTGATTATTTTACACATAGAGCACAGAGTTGTGGGAATACTTTACTTATAACTAGCAACACCAAACATATTTTTAGAACTGTAGACATAGCTCAGTGGCAGAGCAATTACTTGCCATGCAGGAGATGCTGGGTTTAATTCCCAGCACCTCTAACAATTTTTGTAATTAATTCATTAATATTTCTCTAGATAAGAATACAAAAACAAAAAATGTATTCAATGGATATTGATATTATTACAAAGAGAAGTTTCAAAGTAAAATTTATAAATATAATATCTATTATTATGTAACATATAATAGTAATAAGATATAATAGATATTATATATAATAGTAAATTATGTGTATAATTTACATATATAAATTTTATATATATATAATTTGAACAAACAAAATAAGTCTTAAATTATCTGTGAATCTATGTAGTCCATCAGGTATCTACACACCTATCTAATTCTTATGAATTGATTCATGTCCCTCCAAAAAGATATTTTGAAATTTTAAATCCTAGTACCTTCAGAACTTGACCTTATTTGGAAGTATAGTTTTAGAGATAATCCAGATAAAATAAGGTCAGTAGGTTGGGCTCTAATCTAATATAGCTGGCACCCTCATAAAATGAAGGAATTTGGACACAGAGGCATGTGTGGGAGGTGTATTAGTCAGGGTTCACTAGAATAATAGAGATCACAGGACACATATAAGGTAAAAGAGGATTTATCAAATCAGCTTACTGCCCAAAGCAGTGTCATCCCACTTGGCCGGCTGCAAGTGGAGAGCCGGAGGAACCAGCAGCTGGTCGAGCAGTTGGTCCAAAAGCCAGAGTTTCAGAGTTGGAACAACCACAAATTCAGTTCCAGTCCAAGATGGCAAGGCCAGGGAACTCTCCAGAGAAACAATGGTGAAGGTCCAGTTCACCATAAGAGCTGAAAGCTGATATCTCAGATGAGAACAGATGTACTTTCTTCAGAAGAACCATGCATGCCTTCATGTGGCTTTCTCCTTCTTCTCTCCAGGTCCTGCGCCTATCAGGACAGTACTGCCTGCATTCAGGGCGGGACTTCCCCTTTCCTCCACCATTACATCAACCAATCAGAGCAAAGTCACAGCATCTTAGGTGTTTCATGATCCAGTCAAGCTGATGATCCAGACCAGTCATCACAGAAGGAAAGTAACCGGAAGACACATAGGGAGAAGATGGCCTGGAGACTGGAGTGACAGAGTCACTAGGGTTCCTGGCAAATATCACTGAAAGCTAAACAAATTAGAGAGAGGTTCTCCCATTAGAGATGTCAAGACAGTAGGAGACTGCCAACCTTCTATCATAGACCTTCAACTTCCAGAGCTAGGAGACGGTGAGCTTGAAACCAGCCAGGCTGCGTACTTCTTTATGACTTCCTCAGGAACTAGTACATTTATCTATCTCTTCATCTATCATTTACTTCTTTTTCTTTATCTGAAGATGCATATGAAATATCAGTTGTGTTGCTTTATTTCCCAGTTTTATGGCACAAGCATTAATACAAAGAAACCTCAATTGCAACGTATAGAAAGAAAGTTACACACACACACACACACACACACACACACACACACACACACACACACTACTGACCTAACTTTTTATTTGGTCTGAAGAATACCTCTGAGGGTTGTAGTGCTGTGTGTGCCTCCTTGATTTTGCAGCCACCGTGGCTCAAGCACTGCTTTAAACTCCTTCTGCCCTGACCTTCGGGATAAGGTTCCCCTCTGCAAGGTGAGGAATGGAGAGCCCACTGTGATAATGTCACTTTTCAGGCTGTTGAAAATCACTGTAAAATGCACTTGTACCGAGGCGAGGGGACAACAAGACGCACACCCTGGAGTGGCCGATAGACGAAATGGTAGGTTCTAGAAGGCAGCACAGGTGGACTGTAGGAAGAAGGAAATGCTTGCACTCAAATCAAGCCCTCACGGCTTGCTCTAGTGCTAAGAGTTTTTGTTCTCACAAATGTGATAAGACTGACCATACTATCCCCCAAGTACCAAAACAAACAAACAAACAAACAAAATAGGAAATTGTGTTATTACTAAACATGTCTATCAGCTTCAATGAAACAAGAGCACTCATTTTTATAAGCAAAGCCGTTATACAAAAATAGAAAATTGGACGAGCATTGGTTGGGCACACCTGTAGTCCCAATACTTGGGAGGCTGAGATGAAAGAATCACAGATTCAAGATCAGCTCACCAACTTAGCAAGACTGTCAGCAATTTAGTGAGACACTGTTTTAAAACAAGAAATAACAAAAAGGGCTGGGGGTATAGCTCAGAGGTAGAATGCCCCTGCATTCAGTCCCCAGTAAAACACACACACACACACACACACACACACACACACACACACACAAACACACTACAAAATTATGAAATCAAATTACAGAGAATGGGGGTATGACAGATATTCCACAATGAAGCTGAGGTAGATCAATGAATGTGAGTCAATTGAGTCCTACAAGCAAAGGGAATTGAGTCCATCTCCTGTGGGTGTTTGTTTTGTAGTAGAGAAAGATGCATATAACAGAAGTGCTTCCCTCACCTTTTGCATTGATATAGGGAACTCAGTGCATGAGTATCACAGAGAGGAAAACCGTGTGCATGCCTGCATGTGACCTCTGACCTCCCTTTCCACAGTGTTCTTGCCTCATCAATATTAGCCCATATTTACATTACTCATGTGTGTGTGTGTGTGTGTGTGTGTGTGAGAGAGAGAGAGAGAGAGAGAGAGAGAGAGAGTGCAAAATCTACATTGGGTACAATCAGGACTAGACCAAGGATTTAATATGAAAATTGTTCCAACCACAGCCGTGTGTGTGTGTGTGTGTGTGTGTGTGTGTGTGTCCTTAAAGTGGTAGGTGCCATCAGGGATCCCTAGCCCTGTGGAATCAGAGGAAGTATAAATTACTGTGGGCAGGGAAGGAGTCAGGCAGACATTGAGCCGGTGCCTTGAGAGACAGGTTGAGCGGCTTGTTTGAAAACGAAGAGAGAACACATTGGTTATGAGCGTGTTCAGGAAAGCTCAGGACATTCACAAGGACAACAGGAACCCAATTTGGCCAGAGCACAGAGTGTAGAAGGGAAAGGGACTAGGGCTGGGAATTCAAGTCAGGATCCATCAGTACCAAAAAGGGTCTGAAATTTCAAAATCCGTAGAATGGCCCAGCCAGAGGGTTTTCCCAGGACGGTGACTTTGAGGGTGTCTTAGAGGGATTAAGGGGGCAGAGGACCCAGGGAAATAGTGAGAATGTTCTTGCAATGGTCCTGGGACAGGGAGGAGACTTTAATTTCATAGTGGTCATGGAATGTAGGAGGAGTTTTGAAGAGCATTTAACTAAAACTTCTACAAAACCAGGAAGTTGGTCACCGTGGAACAAGGGCAAGCGTTTCAGGGTCTTGCTGGCTGATAATTTACTGTGCTCTTGACTTTCATAACCATAGGCTTAAAGAACATCACAGTGAAATAAAAGCTTCATGTGGGATGTACTGTGTTGATTTTGTTCATCTCTGTGTTTCCTGTCTGGTGAACAGCCTGGGGTCAATTATAGATTGAATATTTTTTGATAAGATGAGATTAGCATATTTCAATACTATTACATTTGGAATCTGAAATCCACAAGTAGTTCTTATTAATATAAAAACAATGACCCATAAGGAGTTACTGAAATAATGTCTGTATTATGTAGCCAACAAGGATTTAATTACTCACATTCTCTCTATTCCTACTGCTTACACGTAGCCATGCATGATTCTGTTATATGCTTAAAAAATTAGCAAGACAAAATAATAGGATAGGAGAAAGACTAGTCATGTCTGAAGCTCCATTATTTAAATGATTCTGTCTATTCTAATCAATTCAGTATTAATTTTCAATAGCCATCTCGGGTTTGATATGCTATACATACATGAAATTAATACCAATACTAATAAGCATTGTATCCTGAGTGTCCTACAAGTGTAATAATAATTATTATTACTTATTAAGCACTGAAGAAGTTACAGACACTGCTCTGAACACTTCACAAATATGTCATTTAATTCTCATAATAACCCTATTGAGTGTGTGTTTATGTGTGTTTGTATAGAGATTATTCTATTTTAAGAATGAAAAAATTAGCATTCACAGGTGATAATTGCAAAACCACAATAAGATATCATCTCATTACAGTAAAATAGTAGAATAGCTATTACCAAAAAAACAACAACAAAAAAAGACAAAAAAAAAAACAAACTAAAGATAACTAGTGCTGATGAAGATGTGGAAAAATAGGACCACTTGCTTGCTCTTGGTGTGGATGTAAATTAATTCAGCCATTATTAAAAATAGAATGAATGTTCCTCAAAATATTAAAAATACAACTACTATAAGATCCAGCTATCACATTACTACATGTTTATCCAAGGAAATGTAACGAGTACACTGAGGAGACATCTGTTCCTCCATGTTCACTGCAGCACTGTTCACAATAGCCCTTTCTGGGAACAACCTAAGTGTCTACTTATGTTGGATTAAAAAAAAAAGACAAAAACAAAAAATATGGTCCATGTACATTTTGGAATACTATTGAGCTATGAAAAAGAAGAAAACCCGGTCATTTGTGACAACAGGGATGAGACTGTAGGTTATTGTTAAGTGAAATAAGCCAGGTACAGAAAGAAAAGTACCATATCCTCTTACTCATTTGCAAAATTTAAAAAAGTTGATCTCCTAGAAGTTGAGAGTAAAATAGTGGTTAACAGAAGCTGGGGAGGGAAGGGAGAGATAGGAAAAGGTTGACCAATGGCTGTTAAGTTTCAGTTAGATAAGAGGAAGAAGTTCTGCTCTTTTATTGTCCTGAGTGTGATTATAGATTACAATAATGTACTATATGTTTTACCATAAAGAGATGATGAATGTCTAAAGAGAGTTGTGTGTTTTTTCTTTATTTAAACATTCTGCTGTTGTCATGTGTGTGTGGAAACACTGTATGGTACTACATTAATACAATTCTTATAGAAGTTAAGATGCATCTGTTAAAAATAAAGGTGATGATTACGTTTCTGAAGGAGGTAGTCTACGTTAGAACTAGGACTCTTTCTCAAAATTGATGGCGGACACGAATCTCCCACTGACTCAGCTTAGCCAGTCAGAAAAGGGCAGGTGTGCAATGTCTTCTCTATCAGCCTTGAAGAGGTTTGAACCTGCTCTGGTTTGGAGCACGGACCCCCCCATGGCTCAGCATCAGTGATCTTCTGAGGCATGTGATGCATCCTGGGAGATTTCTGGGAGTTACCAAGCAGCTTTCTTTGTTATTCCTTTTCATTTTGGAGCTGAGATGGCATAAGGAAGCCTGGTCATTCCGGGGGCACCTGAGGATTGTGGAAGCAGATCACACGGCTGCACCTGCTCATGAATCTTCCCCTGTGACCCATGGACCACTCGCACCCCAGGCACTTGATTAGCCCCTATCTCTCAACCTGACTTCTGGGAGGTCCCTGCTCTCTCTCCAGAGTCCTCTTACCTGTCTTACTTTGTGTTGTTTTGCTTCATTGGTACTAGGATTGAAGGCAGGGACATTCTACCTCTACACTACACTCTCAGTCTTTTTTTATTATTATTATTTTTTATTTTGAAACAGAGTCTTGCTAAGTTGCTGAGGCTGGCCTTGAACCTGTGACTCTCCTGTCTCAGACTCCCAAATACTGACAAGGGATTACAGGCTTGTGCCATGATGTTGGGCTCTTCCCTGTTTTGACTTTTAGTTCTTTCCTCACACGGCTGGAGAACTTCTCCATGTTCTCATTATGAATGTTCTCATGGAAGTCAGTCGATGTTTGGAGGTTCTTTAAAAAGATGGCTTAAACTGGGTTTGATGACACACACCTGGAACCCCAGTATTTGGGAAGCTAAGACAGGAGAATCACAGATTTGAGGATAGCCTCAGCAACTTGTGAAAACCTGTTTCAAAATTTTAAAAATGGGATGAGGGTGTACCTCAGAGATAGAATGTCCCTGTATTTAATCCTCAGTACCAAAAAAAAAAAAAATTGGCTTAAAATTTAATTCCTTTCATTTAGGGAGAGGAAGAACTTTGGGCAAAATAAAACTGGGAATTTTTGTGCACCTAATTCATCCTTAGAGATTTATGAGCTAGTAAGATACAAACTGAAAAATTCTCTAGTGAAGTAGATTCTTTAATTCTGCTTAACCCAGCGAGCCCCAAATGCATTCGGCCACAGGACTCTTTCCCCAGGATCACCTACTTATTAATCTGCCAAGTACTTAACTTAGAAACTCTGGAGAAGATCTGTCCAATGCACCGCCAAAGCCCAGGGAACCACAAGTCTACTGAACACACCAATGCGCCTTTCCATTTATTCAGGGTTTAGGGTTGACAATTGTTTATCGAAAGGAATTGAGATTTTATTGTTTTTCCACAACTAAATAAAAAAGCTACATTAGAAAATATTTGATAAATGATTTAGATTTATTCTAAATGAAATCTTTAGAAGAGACATAGATTACCTGAAAAGCATTAAAAATGATAGTTTAAAGGCATCTTCTAATCTCTCTCCAGCTCACACATCATGGGAGGTTGTAATCTACTGAGTTAACTCTTCCATATCATTGATAAATGTTTATAGCTCCTACATCTTCATTTATTAGCAACTTTCAAAGGAGGAAAATAAAAGATCTACTCTTCTAAACTCTTTTCTATCATGCCTTCTCTTCTTCCTCCCTTCTTTTCTTAAAAAATATATGATTAAGTTGTTTTAGATTTTTCAATTATAAAACTAGATTAAGTATACTATCTTTTACATGGAGAAAAATTCAGTTGAAGAATAAATACAACCAATCATAGACCTACATTCAACAATGAATTATTTACATATTTTGATGAACTTGTTTATTAGTGTTCTTTAATTTAATTGAACAATGATGTATGTATAGATGTACTTTATATTTTAATTAGTGATGGAAACACAAATTTCATAATATTCCTCATGAAACTGTTTAGAGTTTGACCTTATAATAATTCATTATTATGTTTATTATATCATATGTATTATCAAGTTTCAAAAGTTAGAAATATAGATGTTGCCGTATTTTGTTTTTTATTTTTTTATTTTATTTTATTTTTTTTTGCGGTACTGGGGATTGAACTCCAGGGCATTCTACCTCCGAGCTATACCCCCAGCCCCATTTTTTATTCTTTATTTTGAAACCAAGTCTCACTAAGTTGCGGAGTGCCTCACTAGGTAGCTGAGACTGGCCGCGAACCCGGATCCTCAGGTCTCAGCCTCCTGAATGGTGGGATTACAAGCGTGCGCCACCACGCCTGGCCATATTTTGTTATAAGCAATGTGTCAATGAACATCTTTATACCAGAAAACATCATCCTCATGTTAGGAGTTTCATCTTTACTTTCCTTCTTTGCCAGTTTCTAACTTTGTAGGATTATAGATAAAGAAGAGACTAAACGCTGCTACATTAAGCATTTTATTGAACTAGCATATTTATTTATTGAAAGTTATGTGTCAGCGGAACATGGTGGTACATGCCTGTAATCTCAGTACTTGGGAAGCTGAGACAGGAGTATCTCAGGCTTGAGGAAAGCCTTAGTAATTAATGAGACCCTTTTTCAAAATTACATATATATATAATCAGGCTGAGGGGTATAGCTTGGAGGTAGAAGACCTCTGGGTTTAACATACACACACACACACACACACACACACACACACACACACACACAGAGTCCATACTTTCATTTCCTGATTTCCATTTTTTCCTTTCTTTTACCCACAGTCCTCTGACTCAGTGTGAATGGTAGAGGACTTCCTTCTCCTCCCTTGGATCCTTCATTCTTCCACATGGAGCACACGGTAAAACTCTACAACTAAGTCTGTCAAGTTGCCCTTTGTTAAAGAAGAAAACCATGGAGTCCCCTTCCTCTTTTGGCTAGGTCAGGATGCTAATGTCATTGTCTTATTATGGTGACAAAAATCCCATCGGAATGACAAAGAATCATCCAAAGTTGACAAAAGTGTCAACTTTTCCTTTCTCTTTTAATTTTGGATGTAAAAGTGTTATTTATCTTTTACTACCAGGCTGACAAGTAGCTTGAACAGAGGGAAAAGATAAAGTACACAAAGCCATGGGAGACAGAGTCTCATCATTCTGTTGGAAAACGTGGTCATCATTCTAGTCAACTCCTCAGGTGTTTTTTGGGAGTGCTCGTGGCTCCCTAAGCTTTGGGATTATTTCAAAATCGATGTCCCCAATGTTCCACACCTTGTGTGCAGGCAGGTGATGCTTGCTGCCTGCATCTTGCTTACGGGAAGCATTGATCCTATTTGTTTAATTCCATTTGCTTATGATAGAAATACATCTTCATAAGCTCAACGTAAGTTAAACTATAAATTGAAAATGCATTTAATACATCTAACCCCTACCAAACATCACAGCTTAGCCCAGGTTACCATTAGCATGTTCAGAACACTTATCCCACAGTTGTGCAAAATCATCGAATACCAAGCTTATCTTGTAATATAGTGTTAAATAACTCATGGAATTTGTTGAATATTGAACTAAAATTTAAAAAAAATAGAACGGTTGTATGGATATGTTTTTTCCACCATTACAAAGCAGAAAAAAAGTAAGTTGAAACATAATAAGCTAGGAACTTTCTGTACGCAATAGTGTAATGAGTACTTAATTGCATTTATTTTAATGAGTTCTTCCTCTTCTAGAAACCCTTCAAAATTAGGAACCACCTCTCAGTCTTTCTTGTATTTCCAATGGGTTTAATGAAAGTTCACTAAATATTTGTTAAATAAATGAGTAAAACAAGTATATATTGTGGCAAAAGAGGAATCCCAAATGGTAAATGTCTCTAACATCTTTCTGCATTCTGACATTTGGATCAGTGCTCTGAGCCACCGGAAATGATATCAATGATAGCAAAAAAAAAGACAACAAAGAGTGTGCAGACTGCCAAATACCCAATGCAAACAATCCCTCGGGCCAACCATGCTCATGGCTGGGGTGCATGAACTTGCCTGAACTGTTTCAGCCCATCTCTAATGGAAATCTAATGGAAATCATAAATTACCAAAACAGGTCCACAGGTGCTGAAATTTACTACTGTGTTGACTGCAGGCAAGGTCTGAGGCTGAAGAACAATACGCGATATGCTACAAAAATGAAATATTTATTACATTCATATTCTCCCTCAAGCTTTTTTTTTTTTTTAATCCTTTTTCTTGGTGGCAAAATAACAAAGCACCAGAATTTCAAGACACACCAATTTGCACTGGCATTTTTAGAAATTTTGTTAAATAATTCCCTTTAATGGTTCAAAGCTTTCTAGTACAGATACAACTTCATGAATTCTAAATAAACCGTGAAGCCAGAGGGAAAAGGGAGGAAATGTTTCGTCTCACAAATTAATCGGCACCTCACTCATCACCAGATACTGTGGACAAATGCTCCAAATCTCACCAGTTTCTAACCTCACAGAGCCAAATTAATCACCAAGGAATTAACATATTTATCATTGATATACAATGGTTATAGGGGAGACCTTATTGAATACAGGAGAAACCAATGCCTGGAACTCATGCAAAAAGAAAGGAACATCATTTGGATTGGAAGAAGATCATGGAGAAAGCTTTAAATAAACGCATCAAAAGAGAAGATGTTGAAATCTTTGATTGGAGAGCATGGGGTGGGGTGGAGTTCTTTCCATTACAAGAGTTCATGCTTCACCAGCTACAGCCAGGATTTTCTTCTTGTCTGAAATCGAATTAACATGTAAGGTCTCCCAAATATAGGATGCACACACTATAGCTACAGATAATTATTAAAATGAGTAAGCTGATAAGGCCCTAAATAAATGATGAATCACTAATAAAAAAAAAATTCTCCAGTCAAAAATGATTTCACCTATCTCAAGAAAAAAAAAAAGGTTCAGTTTGATATCATTCTTTTAAACTCGCAATTATTTACCTTTCTTAAACAAATGGAGACTCCAGGCTTAGAGCCTTGGGCATGCCAAAATATATAGCTCAAATTTAGAAACATAGCCATGTGTGGAGGCACAAGCCTATAATCGCAGTACATTGGAGGCTGAGACAGGAGGATCACAGATTCAAGGACAACCTCAGCAATGTAGCAAAACTCTCAGAAACCTAGCAAGATTCTGCTTCAAAATAAATAAATGAATAAATAAATAAATAAATAAAGTGCTAGGGGTGTGGCTTGGAGATAGAATGCTCTTGGATTCAATCCCCAGGACCACTAAATAAATGCATAAAAATTTAAAAATTTTCTTTTGGCTTTCTACATTATTTTGGCTACCTACATTCTATCTAAAATAATTGTTGTTCTCTATTTTATTAGTCATCAAACATTTCTAAAAAATATATTTAAATATTTTAAATGGTACAATAGCTCATGTACATGAAAACTGCTAAGTTAGCAAAAAAATAGGTGGGAGTGATTTGGGAAAATCTTGATTGAACATTGGAGAAAACTGGCTGACTGAATACATCTGTGTCTACTCTCAAGTAAAGCACAGCATACTGGGCTAAGGAAAAACCAGGTAATGGCCTCCAACCTCCAACCTGAGGAACACAGCTGGCCAGGTTCTAATTTCCTGAACTGGGTACGGATCGGAGATGTAATCAGACCCGAGACTTATACCTTAGACCCAAACTCTCAATTGAGGGTCAGGCTTCACTAAAAAGAGCTCAGTTAGCCCTACTGTGAACTGGACCTCAGTGAAATTATTCACAAGCAACAGATGGAAACCACATGGGAAGAAAGAATCATAAAATTGGGTGTTGGGATGTTGATGGCCCTTTCACACCATTAGTTCATATACACTCCTTTGTTAGAAGTCTCGTAAGTATTCTCCCTCTATAATTATTATTACTAACATCATGACTAATTTAATATACTTTGTTATAAATACTGGTGCACATATGTAGCTGAGACAAAGCTACATAAGTAAAGGGAAATGCCTGGGTAGCAAAGTTATTCATTCCCTGATAGGAAATACAAGAAAAGATAAAAATGACAGTCTAGTCAAGGAACACTAACACACACTTTGAAAGGTGGCATTAAAGAAAATTGATAGAACTAGAGAATATTGTGCTGAGTGAGAGCCGTCAGTCTCAGAAAGTGAAGGGTTGTATGTTTTCTCTCTCGTATGGAAACCAAAGAGAAAATAGGAAGCAAAAGGGACTTTAGATAAATGAGAAGAGATTTCAGTAAAATGATGGAAAATGATTAAAAGAGGGATTAGGGTGGTGGTGGGAGACTTGATGAGGGAAACATTTCCAATAATGCTATATACGTATACAAATGATGGATCAATTTCAATCTCAATAATGTGTATGGGGAAGAGCAAGAGGTATCCAAGGGGAAATTCACCAAGTGTTGTGTGTGTGTATGTTTTTATCACTTTAAACCTCATTATGATGTATAATTACAATGTACCAATAAAAGTACATTAAAATGGCATTCAGGAAATAAATGTATTTAACCACACAGTCAAAATACATACATTTTTCTTTTTATTTTTGCGGTATTGTGAATTGAACCCAGAGACATACACCTCCAGCTCTATTTTATTATTTATTTTGAAAGAGGGTCTCATTAAGTTGTGGAGGGCTTCACAAGTTGCTGAGGCTGGCCAAGAACCTGCAGTCCTCCTGTCTCAGCCTACCCAATACTGGGATTACAAGCGTGTGCCACCATGCCCAGCCAACATATAAATTTTAAAAATAATATAATATCTTAACACCTAAAAGAGGAGTAAGGAATAAAGGTGATATTATTCATCTTCTGGAATGTTCTTCTAACATCAAAAAGTCAACTTTACTACTACACTCTGACAATTTCACAAATTGTCTAGGGGTCCTGGTGGAAGTTAGTATTTGCCCATGTGGAACAAATTTTTGAGTGAAAACAAAAAAGCACAAAGTAGTAGTTTTTTAGATTTTTTCATATGGTTCATATGGTATCCTGTCAGAGTGCAGTTTTGGAACTACTGGCCCACATTAAAATGACTTTTAAAAAATTCAGGACTAAAACAAAAATGAGGATAATGCCAATACATTTTACATAAACACTCTTTAAACACTAGACATGCTTATTGCATTAGTTGATAATTAAATTATTAAAATATTAAGAAGAAAGATATCCAGAGAAAACATAGTTTGAATATTTAAAATAAATACATAAATCTGAGAAACACAATCAACCCTTATAACCTTCATTGGAAAAACAAACTCCCCTATGAACAGAAGATCAACTAAATGACTTAAGTTTGCAAAAATGAGTGGAAGAGTCTTCCAACAATATTTTCATTCTGCCTGTTTCAGTTTGATTAAGGGATGAATTTGTAGGTATCAAGGAAAGAAATTCAAAAAAAGTAGAAAAAATGTCCAGACCTCAAGGATACTATAGTAGTGATAAACTAGATAAATCAATTGGCAGCCTCCAGGTCTCTTTGCTATGTTAAATAAGAAGACCTGTTCAATGCTCTGTCTTCTTTATGGACACCAAGGGAGACCCTGAATATTAAATGTCTTCTCATGAACCTATCTTTGTCCTTTTCTTTTTGTGATTAAACTCAGGTACATCCTATCTCTGAGCTTTACCCCCAGCCTTTTTAAATTTTGAAGCAAGGCCTTGCTAAGTTGCTGAGGGTCTCCCTTAGTTACTGAGGCTGTCCTTGAACCTGCAATCCTCCTGTCTCAGCCTCCCCAGTGCTGGATTTATAGGTGTGCATCACTGTGCCCAGCTTAAACATGACTGTTGTATACCATTCTTTTGTAGTGTCCTTCCACCCTTGATTATGTGGCTTATACCAAGGTGAAAGTATCAAGATTCATCTAAATAGAATCTTCGGAAGAATGTCTGTATATTTCTTCTTTCTCTTGGTGTTCTGCAGCTCTCATGAGGGTAGGCCCTGTCTATTTGGTGAAAGATAGAGATTGTGGTAGACAAGTGGGAGCCACTGCAGTTGAGGCTAATGTAGAATAGCCAGCGCTGGCCTCCTGCTGGCCATGGACCTGTGAGCAAGCTAACCTGAGATCAATGATCCCAACCCGGTGGTTACCCAGCTGTTGCTGTTTTAAGCCCCTAAATCTTATGGTGTGTTACCCAGTGTGACTATGGCAACAGAGAGAAAATACAAACATACAAATACCCATAGCATTAGATTACTCACAATTATCTTAAGTATGACTATAAATTATGACTGAAAATTATATTCTAGAACAAAAATTTGCACCATGGAAGTGTTTATGACATGTGTGGGGCCCAGAGGAAGTACAGACTAGTAGTGGTAGGGACATGACCCCACTCATCCAGTGTAGCTACAGACGTATATTTAGTTATATAAGCATAACTAGGAAAAACACAACAAGCCTGTGCATACCCACACTGGTGCAGACATCCATCATTTTTCCCAGAACCCACATAAGGAACAGGTTTGTAGAATAAAGTTGCTGTTGTTCTCCTGATGGCTACTGTGGTGTGCTTTCTTATGTCTGGGGATCTCATTGCTTAGACCTCCCCTGCAACCATAGCTGGCCTCAGACACTTGGTGTAGTCAGCAGGATTAAATGTGTACCCCCCAGTACCCCTCTGGAGCTTCAACCAGGGGAGGAAGAGCTCAGGGTGGAGGAGATGTGGCCTCCAACCTCCCTGTGGCTCCCAGTAACAGCCTATCTTGACTGCATGAACCCCACTGAAATATTGGAACAATGTAGGACTCCAGTCAGAAAAAAAAGGCAAAAAGGCTTTAGAAACGTTGAAACTGAGCTGGGCGTGGTGGCGCATGCTTGTAATCGCAGCATTTGGGAGGCTGAAACTGGAGGATCTGGGTTCGGGGCCAGCCTCAGCTACCTAGTGAGGCCCTCCGCAACTTAATGAGACCCTGTTTCAAAATAAAGAATAAAAAATAGGGCTGGGGGTATAGCTCAGAGGTAGAATGCCCCTGAGTTCAACCCTCAGCACTGCAAAAAAAAAAAAAAAAAAAAAAGAAAGAAATGTTGAAACTGCAACAGCTGGGCTCCTGGTGTAGGTGGAGAGGGACTCGACTAGTGAAAGAGGCAGCTGATGCAAGCAGAGCCTGCCAGCCCCTTGCCAAACCCCTTGCCAGTAGCCACAGCAGCCCTCGGCCCTATGCACAGTCCAGTCCAAGACAACTGCCCATGTTGCCTCTGGGAGGAAGTAACGCACCCAACCAGCTTCTGGTCTTGGAGGCCCGCCCCTACCTCCAGGCAACTTAAGGAGACCTCTAGCCCCAGGAGGATTAAGGGAGACTGGGAGGCTGCTGGAAGGGACTGTAGGAAGGTGGGGCTAAGGCTCAAGGGAAGCAACCCCCACCAGCTCAGGATGAGCACACTCAGCAGCTGCCAGACACAGTGCAGCAGCAACAGTGACAACTCTCAACACCATGGCCACCTATAAGGAGAAAATGGAATGCCAGCCCCAAAAAATATTTTTGATGCATTGGTGGCAGTTTCACCCAAACCAAAGCTGAGCATATCCTGGGCATGAACGTATTGCAGGGATCAATTGTGCAGACAACTATCGGAGAATTCTGGCTACAGGTGCACGTGATAAAGACCAAAACTAAAGTACATCTCCATCATACTCCCTCACAACTTTCCCATACGATGAAGAATGTGAATGTGTGGCAATACAAGTTACCAGGAGGACATAAGGAAATTGGACAGATGATGCTGAAGCTAGAAGAAGCAAGTTTAATCCATCTGGCTCATAGACAATTCAACTCTCCTGTGTGGCCACTACAAAAGCCAGACAGTTTCTGAGGCATGGGAGTAGACTACAGGGAGTTAAATAAAATAATGCCGCCCTTGCATGCAGAGATACCCAACATTTCAGAACTGAAGGATCACCTGTCACATGAACTGAGACAGTTCCATTATGTTGTAAGCTTGGCAAATGCCTTTTTATCCATTGACAATACTCCAAGGAGCCAAGAACAATTTGCTTTTACCTGGAAGGGGTGGTAATGGACCATTTTGATATTGCTTCAGGGATACCTGCATAGGCTCACCTTGTTTGTGTCATGGTCTGCTGGCACAGGATTTAGCCTCCTGGCAGAAGCCAGAGGCTATGGGGCTGTTCCATTATATTGATTATATTATGCTAAACTCTGATTCTCTTTCAGAGTTTGAAGCAGTTGCAACTATCTTCCAAGCCACTCTCCTGTAGTAGGGGTGGGATGTCAACAAGGACAAGGTTCAGAGACATGGATATTCTGTCAAATTCTTGCACGTTGTCTGGTCAGGTAAGATGAGGAGATTCCCAAAGGAATGATAAGTAAGATATAATCCTAGCCTCGACTGGAAATGATCAACTAGCTACAGTCATATCTGGGTCTTTGGGGGTTTTGGTGAACATTTATATACCACTTAGCTATGCTTATGCACCCCTTACACCATCTTCTCTGTAAGGGGAAACTTGGGATTGGACCCCTGAAATGGAAACTGCATTTATTATCACTTAGAGGGTAGTAGCACAGGCACAAACTCCGTGGAGAGTAAACCCTGCCCTCCCTTTCCTGGGAGATTCAAGTGGAGGACGCAGGCTTTTGATGGGGTTATGGCAGTAATAGGAGCCAGGAATACCTTGATTGGGTTTAAGTCACAGCTATAAGTATGGATAGAGGTGTACTACTCTCTCATTGAAAGTTCGTGGCTGTATATGCTGCTGTTTTAGCTTGTGAACCCATTGCAGGTCCTGGGTCAGTAATGGTGCAGACCACCCACCCTACTGAAGGCTGGTTTTGGTCTTGGACTTGTGCTCCCCCAAGACAGGGGTGGCACCAACACCCACTCTGACCAAATGGGGTGATTATTTAGAGCAATGGATATGATTTTCTAGTAGCCCTTTGTCTGAACAAATATATATTCTGCTGGGGCCAGTTCATTTCCAAGTGACAGCTTCCTCAGTACCAATGGAAATAGGAGACACCTTAAATCCTTATGAGGAAGAAAAATCCTCAATATTCATAGTAGTATAGTATACTGATGGCTCCTGCTATGGGCAGCCACTCATGTGGGCAACTGTGTCTTTGCAGCCCACCATGAAAACCTTTTGGTGTGAGTCCAGTGACTGATGCTCTAGCCAATGGGCCAAGCTCTGGGTGGTCTGTTTAGTTCTCATGAAGGAAACAGCCACTGCATGTCTGTATAGACAGTAGGGCAGGCTACTAGGAGCTAACCTTATGGCTGTCTCAATTGTCGACTGGGTGCAGTCCATCGGACATATGGGAGGACCTGTAGAAATGCAGTCTCCAGGAAGGAGCTACCGTAAATCATGTTCTGGGGCATAGACCTTGGCAGACCCCTGGTAACAATGCTGCCAACCCTTTCATGAAAGTTCAGACTTTCCAACTACCCAAAATCCCTTAGTGGGTAGCACTGTGATTACATACAAATCTAGGGCATGTGGGCATCCACACCATGGTGTTCATAGCCCAGCGATTAGGAATTGCCTCTTTCCTGTGCTCAAGCCCAAAGCACTGTACAACAGTGTCCTTGGTGCAGTGACTTAGGGCTCCTACAACCCTAGGACAGGTTCCCTGAGGGACTCAACCTTTACAGAAATGGCAGCTTAAGTATACTGGACCACTGCCAACAGACCAAGAATTCCAATGTTTTCTGACAGCTGCAGATATGGCTATGAGCTTGGGGTTTGCTTATTCTGTAATACAGGCTATTTAGGTTATACAGGAGGACCCACTTACAATCTGGTAGAACTTACTTGGTTCCTCCTGGAGATGATTGTTAACTATCTTCACCTGTGCGATTAAAGTACTAATAGTCACCGGATGCACTCTTTAAAGCTGTTGTGGACTTTGGGCCCAATGCAATACTCTCTGGGTCAAGTTGCATACTGCCAACCTGTAGCAGGTGGAGTGTAGGGCCCAATGAAGATACAAGCTCACTGTAAGGGCATGACCTGCTCATCCTGTATAGCTGCAGATGTGTACTTAGTTATATAAGCATAACTGGGAAAAACACAGCACATCTGCACACATCCATTCATGGACTTGTGTCATCTTGCCCAAAACGCTATATAAGGAATAGGCCTGGAAAAGAAAACTGCTTTTGCTGGGCGTGGTGGCGCACACTTTTAATTCCAGCATTCGTGAGGCTGAGACCGGAGGATCCGGGTTCGAGGCCAGCCTCAGCTACTTAGTGAGGCACTCCGCAACTTAGTGAGACCCGGTTTCAAAATAAAGAATAAAAAATAGGGCTGGGGATATAGCTCGGAGGTAGAATGCCCCTGAGTTCAACCCCCAGTACCAAAAAAAAAAAAAAAGAAAAGAAAACTGCTTTTGTTCTCCTCCTGATGGCGACTCGACATGCTTGCTTCTCTCTAGAAATCTCATTGCCAAAGCCTCCCCTGAAGCCACAACATTAAACAGATTAATTTACAATGCCCATATCCCCCTAAACATAGCTTCAATTTCTATAAATAGCATTATTAGCCTTTTAGTCTAGTTTCTAAAGAGCTTTCCTTAAGAATTGCACACTAAAGTCCTGTTGACTTTCATTTCAGTGTAGGATTGTTCACTTTTATGCCTTCTTTCTTTCAGATCCTAAATTTCTCATTTCTGGACTTCATAAATAACCTCCAAATGGTGATAAAGTTTTGTCCCATTGAAATTTATCCTACAGATATAGAATTTTTTTCTAAAAATAGTTATGGTGATTCTCTATTCAGAAATCAATGACAATTCTCCATTTTCTAAAAGATAAAGTCACATTACCTAACAACCTATATTTCTACAATTCTCTTATCAAGACCTA